>CATIWR010377100.1:0-34488 GCA_949677035.1 Omphalea diandra
GAGTTCATCAATAAAGAGCTTATTTTGTTTTCGGTGGCGGATCTTCAAAGATCTATTCCCTCCATGATTGATGGCTTGAAGCCAGCTCAGAGGAAGATTATTTTCTGTTGTTTCAAGAGGAATTTGGTCAAAGACATTAAAGTTTCCCAGTTTCAAGGTTATGTATCGGAGCATTCTGCTTACCACCATGGCGAACAAAGTCTTAGTGCTACAATCATTGGCATGGCACAAAATTTTGTTGGTAGTAATAACGTCAACCTTATTGCACCAAAAGGACAATTTGGTACTCGTTGCATGGTAAGACGAGTATTTACTTAATCAAGTTCAGTTCTGTTCTTATTGTTGTTAAAATGATGTTTGTGTTTGAACCTGTTCTTTCACAGGGAGGCAAAGATCATGCTAGTCCAAGGTATATTTTTACTTGTCTTTCTTCTATTACAAGGTTTCTGTTCCCCAAGGATGACGACAAAGTTCTCGAGTATTTACAAGAAGATGGCGTTTCTATTGAACCCAACTGGTAAATTCTTCACTTATGTTGCTGATGAATTGAATAGATGTGGATTCAGGAACTGGCAAGTAGAAGAAAATGGCTAAAATGTTTTGCTATACAGGTATGTCCCAATTATACCACTGGTTCTCGTGAATGGTTCTGAAGGAATTGGCACGGGGTGGAGTACTTTCGTTCCCAATTATAATCCAAGAGATATTGTTGCAAATGTGAGGCGCTTGTTGAATGGTGAACGAATGGAACCTATGCATCCTTGGTATAGAGGGTTTAAAGGAACAATAGAAAAAGGTGCATCAAAGGAAGGTGGGGTTAGCTATACAGTAAATGGGCTCATAGAGGAAGTCAATGAGACAGCGCTCAGAATCACAGAGTTGCCAATTCGTCGGTGGACTGATGATTATAAGGAGTTTTTGAATTCTATGGTAGAAGGTACTAGAGATGACAAGGGCAACTTAGCCAAGGATGCCTTTATCAAGGTAAATACCTATATCCACCAACAGGTGTCTTGTAATACTTCTAGTTCTCTCATGCACAACCTGTTTCCCTGCAGGATTTCAAGAAGTATGGAGATGATGTTAGTGTATTTTTTGAAGTACTCTTGTCAGAAGAGAAGATGAAGGAAGTCAAAGATGAGGGTTTGCTGAAGAAATTTAAATTAACTACTACAATTAGCACAAGTAATATGCACCTTTTCGATTCAAAAGGCATGATTAAGAAATATGACAGCCCTGAACAAAGTATGAGTTTAATATTATGGAATCACATTGTGATTTGTTATACAGTACGCTCTTGTTATTTTACTAACTTGCATTTTTTTCATCTGCAGTTCTTGAGGAATTTTTTCACTATAGGCTTGAATGTTATGAGAAAAGGAAGGTAAGTTCAGTTTAGGCGCAGAAATTACCAGCAGTCTTCAGCTGTTTTTGTTATTTCCCAAAAAACTGTTTTAACCATTGTCGTTCTAATGCAGACTTCAAAGCTTGCGGATCTTGAACTGGAATTGCTGAAACTGGAAAACAAGGTGAGGTTTATCCTTGGGGTTGTACATGGGGAAATAATAGTAAGCAACAGGAGGAGAACTGATCTGCTCCTCGAGCTACAACAGAAAGGCTTCACACCTATGCCACAGAATAAATCTGAAGCCGTGGTTGCTGGGGCAACTGATGATACAGAAGAAGCGACAGATGAAATGGAAGAGAACTCCAAGACTGTCAGTGCCAATGGAATACGGGGTAGTGATTATGAGTATTTGTTGTCTATGTCTATTGGAACCTTGACTCTAGAGAAGGTTCAAAAGTTATGTGCTGATAAGGATAAAATCAATGAAGATGTTGAAAATTTGAGGAGGACCACTCCGAAAGATTTATGGATGACAGACCTTGATTCTTTTGAGAGTCAACTTGAAGTATGATAACAAATCGAAACTTCATTTACTGAGTTTTGTTAACATTCTATTTCTTGTGCCATTTTAAATGCTTCGTTATTTAGGCCAGTACTTATTCTCATTGGTTTTTGGACAAATTTTCAGAAATTTGAAGCTGAAGAAGGGGAGGAAAGACAGAAGTCGGCAAGTGCATTAAATGGTCAAGGTGGTTTTAAGGCTTCTAGACAAGCACCAAAAAACCCAAGGAAGTCCAACAAGACAGCCAAGAATGCCCAAGTGGCTGAAGAAACCACAGGACAACCATCTAATTCCACTATGGAAACAGGTAGGCCGCCAGGTAGAAATTATTTTTGTTGTATATTTTTTGTAGTAGTCTGTCAGTTCTTTAGATCTTTGATTATATTATCGATCAACAAATATGACGTTCTCTATTTGCTTCATTAGAAAGCGGTTTCGAGGTGGTAAAACCAAAGGGGCGGGCAGGCTCAAGGAAGGCTCCGGCTAAAATAGTACGTCTTAGCCTATATGCAATGTTATTTCCTTTTGCAGCTCCTTAGAACTAATGATTCATTAATTTATCTGCCAGAAAGAGAAACTCACTCCTGTTTCAGAAGATGATGACGATGAAGTTGAATCATTGAAAGATAGACTTAAAGCATATAGACTCGATTCTTCACCTGAACAATCCGCTGGTAAGCTACTATTAACCACTTTCTGAAATTGAATATTTTCGATTTGAATATTGCAGGGGAAGGGTGTGTGTGTTTTGTATGGAAGTTTTCAATTTTTAAAGTTCATGTTTTCGTTCTTGTAAATCTTACGGGCTTTATTTATTTTTACTCTCAGCCATGGAAACTGGTGTTTTGTATGGAAGTTTTCAATTTTTGAAGTTCATGTTTTCGTTCTTGTAAATCTTACGGGCTTTATTTATTTTTACTCTCAGCCATGGAAACTGATATGCCCCAAAAACCTGTGAGAAAGGAACCTAGCAAAAGGGCTGCTGCCCAGAAAAAGCCTATCAGTGTTTCAGATGTTTCTGACAGTGAGGATGAAGTAGACCTTGACAGTGATTCTGCGGTCGAAGTGGTAGCTGCCCCAGAAGCCAAAAAAAAGGGAGGGAGAAAACCTGATGCAAATGCCAGGGCAGTCAACCCTCCTGCTGCCTCAAAGAAAAGAGGACCGGCCAGAAAGCAGTCTCAGGGATTAGGCCAGAAGCTTCTAACAGAAATGCTTAAGCGTGCAGAAAATTCTGGAATATCTCCAGAGAAGAAAGTGAGGAAGATGGGGGAGTCTCCATTCCACAAGAAGAGTGGTTCTGTGTTGGGCAGGATAGGCAACGACAATGAGACAGCGGGAAGTGAAGAAATGTCTGGTTCTGCTTCCACATCCAATAGTATAGAGGAGCAAATTATGCAGGTGCCAGCTAGAGCTAGACCACAAAGGGCAAACCGCAGGCAGACAAGGTATGTGATAAGTGACTCTGAAAGCCATGAGGCTGGTGATTCCGACTCTGAAAGTGATGAGGTTGGTGATTCTGACTTTGATGAAGATGAAGACTACTAGCTGATTGTCCCGAGACAGCTCCCAATCTAAGAGTAGAAACGGTAAACTGATACTCATTTCATCCTGAACACTGCTGGCCTTATCGGCTTGATAATCTGAAACATTTACTGTTTGTTAACTACCATTGCCATTCAATTGAATCGGATTGATTGCTGTAAATTGTTTTTCCAGTGGAAAATGGTACTTGAGTCTTTCAAGCAAATGCAATCCCAAGAACACAGCTAATGCCGCCGATAGCTAATTGCCTGCTGGTGGCAATGTTCCTGGGGCTAGGACAAGCTCAACTTGGGCTGAAGCAATGTTCTGCCCGGCCATATGGAAAGGGCAAAAATGTCTTGGCCCTTGGGCAAGCCACTCCAAGTTGTTTCAGTCCAAATGGTGTTGATTTTTTACAAATATACACGCTTATGTATAGTAATTAAAGTTGAAACTCATAATTTTAATGTTTTAGAGGCTGATTTTAATATATAAGAACTAAGAATATAAATGTAATAAGAGGGGTAATGTGAACAACAATACATAAGCTTGGATGATTATATATTCTTTTTTAAAGAAATTATAGAGAACGAGAAGATTAAATGTATAAAATTAATAATTGGGATTAAATTGTGTATATGAGAAATGAATATTAAATGTGATTTAGCAAATAATGTTATTATCAATTCCATATTCAAATATTCAAATTTTAATTGAAAAGGATACTGAAATATATTAAAATAATATATAAAATAAGTGACAATTATAAAAATCATACACCTAATATACAAATAAAAAAAATGCGACCAAAAATTATAGGTGACACAATCGGAGATGTCTATGAATGCTTATCTCATAAATAAATAGTAGAGTGCAAATTAATGAAAGTGGAATTTTGTCCATTTAATCCATTGAGCAAGTCATTTTGAATTAATTTTATTAGCATCATGATCTAATGTCAATATATTTCTTTGGGAAGATGTTAGATTAATGTCAATTCTCTATTGCAATGCAGCAAAATTCCTTAGGGATTTTGGGTTATACAGCTTTCTGAGATGTTAGTATGGCTTGGAATGTCAAAAAGGAGATTACAAAATTATTGGAAACACTTTCCACATTAGTTGCTGATGCAGAAGAGCAACAACAGAAGAATCACAAAGTCAAAAACTGGCTTCAAAAGCTTAAGTATGCATTTTATGACGAGGAGGAAATGAATCGAGATTTTGCAACTCAGGTCATAAGGAGGAAAGTGATTCCTTTCCATGAGAATAGCTTGGTTAAATTAGTACATGAGTCCATTTCCTTTCTAAGGAATCCAATTGTTTTCAGTTTGAAGATGACTCAGAAAATAAAAATTGTTTCTTGAGAATTAGATGGTGTTGAGTCAGATAGGATGAAGTTCCACTTTAAGGAGTAGATTGAAAGGAAAGATTTGAATGATGATAGGAAACTTATATGCCATCAACTAAGGTTTTTTGGAAGAGACCAGTGTAAGAAGATGAGTGTGGATCTTTTAATGATTTTTAGTCATGGATCTTCGAATCAAGTTGGATGCAATGAAGTGACTAACATGCCGTTTGGTTTGTGACAGGTGAATTCTCTTCAAACATTACAATTCTGCACCTTCAAGCCTTGAAATTAAGATGGTAGCTAAGAGATGAAGTTGATGTTCATGTAGAATTTAAAGCTTGTTGTTATTGAGGGTTCCAGCCGCACCTGAATCTATGAAATTTGCACATTTATGGCTAATGGCGTGGTCTTGTTGCTTCTTGATCTTGTTAAAGTTACACTCAATAGGTGTGTAAGATATGAGTAGAGTCAACTAATCAAGGAAGATAGAAAGGAGGCGCAATTGAGTAATAATGAGAATGGCAACACAGAAGGAATACATAAATTAATTGTTGTTGCTAAGTTCCATAGTTATTTAAATTAGAATTAGTTTTCTTTGTCTTGCTAAGTTAGAGTATTTAGTTATGCAACTCATTTTTTGTTTATAAAAACAAGTTTTCTTTCATTTGGATGGTAGATTTTGATCATTAATAAATTTTTCCTTTCAACTCTCATCCTCTTCTTATAATATGGTATCAGAGCTTCTGAAAAAGAACTAGTCGCTTCCTTGATCTTCTTTCTTCTTCTACAAGGGTTATTTTTTTCCTTCTTCAACCTTAAGTTTCTACTAGTTCTTCAATGGTGGATCTCAACTCACCTAATAATTCTTCAGCTTCAAATTCTAACTCGCACACTCTATCAATTTATTCTTCATCTCCTTACTTCCTTCATCACGCTGATAATCATATTTCAGTGATTATGACACCAGAACTAACATCCATGAACTTTGCAGCTTGGAGAAGCACTTTGCAGCTTGCTATTTTGATCTACAACAGGCAAGGGCATTTAAATGGAACAATTCCTAAGCCAGCTCCTAAAAGTCTTGAGTATTTGCCATGGATTAGGTGCAACAACCTCGTGGTGGCATGGTTGCTCAGATCTATTTCACCTCTAATAGCTTCCACAATGTTTTATACGGAGGAAGCTTCTTCAATTTAGGAAAAACTCAATCAAAGGTTCTCACAACTAGATGATTCTCAAATATATCATCTTCAATAACTTTTGTGTTCTATTTCTCAAAGAACAAAGAGTGTTGATGCTTATTTCACTGAGTTGAATGGAATTTGGGAAGAATTGCATAATTTCATGGCATTACTACTTTGCTCTTATGGTAGGTGTAATAAGGATTGCTTTTAAGCATTTATTGATCAAGGGCAGAAAGATTACATTTTTAAGTTCCTTAATGGTTTGAATAAGAGTTTTCAAGCCATATGATCTCAGATTATACTGATGAAGCCATTTCCTACCCTAGACCAAGTTTACAATATGGTTCTGAAGGAAGAAAACTAGAAAACTTTTTTGATGCATCATCAAAATTTTAGTGATTCCACAGCTCTTGCAGTGAAGAAAAACAAGGATAATTTGTATTGTACCCATTATGGCAAAACTAGGCATACTAAGGAAACTTGTTACAAGTTGATAGGTTTTCCACAAGGATTCAAGTTTTCTAAGGGAAAGAGCTCTAATGCATAAGTTCCTAATAATGGATAAGTTAATGCTTCCATATTAGGAGCTCCACCTACTGTGACTGCATTGCATGAAAGATCTTCATTTACTGCGACTCCACTTAGGGTTCCACAACTCAATTTGACCAAAACTCATTAGTATGCTTGGTGAGCAACTCAAGGTTACTAATACTGCATTTTCAACTACTGATCCTTGTGTTATTAATGCTACAGGTAAATCTTTTTCAATATTATTTGCATCTAATGCTGACTTGTTTAAAGGCTTATTCCAATCCAAATCTCATTTTTAGTGTTAAATAGTTGATATAGGGGCAACTGACCATATTACATGTTCATTACAATATTTTGCTTCTTTCAAAGTGTTCAAAATTGCTTTGTTACTCTACCAAATGGCATGAAGACTAGTGTTACACATGTTGGTATAATCATTTTAAATGAATATCTCACTCTGAACGATGTTCTTTGTATTCCTCCTTTCACCTTCAATCTAATTTCGGTTAGTGAGTTGACTGTTAACAGAGATGTTTGTTTCATTTTTTTCAACAATTTTGTTTCATTCAGGCCCTCTCTTCTTAGATGATGATTGGGTTGGTTAAAGTGCATCAAGGCTTGTATTTTCTCCAATCATCATCCTCTTCTGTCAATCATTCCTCTACTTCAGTATCTTCACCTTTTATTAATACTGTTTCATATGAACTTTGCCATCATAGACTAGGTCATATTGATTTACATCAATTTCCTTCATTGAAGTCTCTTTTGTCTTCTACAAATAGTCGTAATAAATCACCTTGTATAGCTTGTCCTCAAGCAAAACTAAAGAGATTGCCATTTCTAAATTTTGTTACTACTATACACCTGGATGTCTAGGGCCCATATGCTTAGGCAGATCTTAATAAAAATCATTACTTTCTCATCATTGTTGATGAATACTCTAAATGTACCTGGACATTTTTCATGAAACAGAAGTCAGAAACTTCTTAATAGGTTAAATATATCTGTCATATAGTTCATTCTCAATTTCAAAAATCCATTAAGGTAATAAGAATAGACCAAGGCACAGAGTTTAATCTTTCCACCTTCTTTCACTCTCAAGGCATCTTCATCAAACTACTTATGCATATAACCATTAATAGAATGGCACTGTTGAGAGGAAACATCAACACATTCTTAATGTGGCCAGATAATTGCTTTTTCATATTAACCGTTCTCTTCATTTTTGGGGTGATGTCATTCTCACTGTTGTTTTCTTCATTAATAGAATTCCTTCCCCTTACCTTAATCATAAGACTCCTTATGAACGTCTATACAATAAACCACCTTCTTATACTTTTTTGAAATCTTTTAGTTGCTTGTGTTTTGCAGTGAATTTACATATCTTATGGAACTAAGTTTCATAGCAGAGCTAGAAGATGTATCTTTATAGGCTTTATGATTTAGATTCACATTCTACTTTTATCTCCCAAGATGTTCAATTTCATGAAACTATTTTTCCACTTCAGACTCCATTTCATTCTGCGCCTCTTTCATCTTCTACTCTTCCTCTTCCCACCTCAGATACTTTGTTTGCATATGTTGAGTCAAATTTAGTGTCATCTTCTCAGCTCTTTCCTTTTTCAATCTCTCCGTCTTCTAATCCATCTTCTCAATCTTCACCAACACTTTCATATTCTTCTCCTGTTCCTTTAAGAAGTACTAGAGTCACCAAACCTCCTACATATTTGCAGGATTGTCATCATCATTTACCTTCCACTCAGTTTGCTATTACTAATCCTTTAGATTAGGTTTTGTCTTACTCTTTTCTTTCTCCTTCTTTTAGGTCTTTTACTTGTGTTATTTCTGCTTCTTTTGATCCTATTACTTTTTATCAAGCCATTAAGCATGATCATTAGATTGCAGCCATTAATGCAAAATTAGATGCTCTTGCAACCAATAATATATGGTCAGTAGTTCCCTTTCCTCCAAATAAGACTCCTATTGGATGCAAGTGGGTTTTTAAGACAAAGTATCATTATGATGGTTCTATTGACAAATATAAATTAGCAAAGGGGTACACTCAACAGTTTAGGTTTAACTAGGAAGAGGCTTTTAGCCCTGTGGTTAAGCATACCACAATGAGATTGTTCTTGGCTTTGGCTGCTATCCAGGGTTGGCATCTAGCTCAGCTACATATCAATAATGCTTTTCTTAATAGGGATTTGTTTGAAGAGATTTACATGGAATTACCTCAGGGCTATTAATTTCAGGGGGAGAATGTGGGTGAAATTGTTGCCACTGGGGAAAGACTAGTTTGTAAGCTTCATAAGTCCTTTTATGGACTGAAGTAAGCCGCAAGACAATGGAACTTAAAGTTTGTTGAGTGTTTGACGAAGAATAGTTTTGTTCAATCAAAGGCAGACTATTCTTTATCACAAAAAAAGATGAACATGAGTTTATTGCATTATTGGTGTATGTGGATGATATTGCTATTGCAAGCAATAATCAGTTACAAGTGCAGAAGGTTAAAGACAAGTTAGAGGCAAATTTCAAATTGAAAGACCTGGGATAATAGAAGGATTTTTTGAGTCTGGAAATTTCTAGATCATCCAAATGGATAGTTCTATCCTAAAGGAAATATACACTAGAATTATTGGAAGAATCTAGAGTTCTTTCTGTAAAACCATCTGCTATCCCCATTGAAGTTAATCATAATCTCACTTATGTGGAAGATAATTTGATTAAAGAACCTTACAAGTACAGGAAAATACTTGGTAAACTGATGTACTTGACATTAACAAAGCCTCTTTATAGTGTATGTAGTTCATGTATTGTCCAAATTTATGGCTAGACTAGCTAAAAAACACTTTCAAGCTGTATTGAAGGTTCTGAAATATATGAAAAAGGCTCCAGGTCAGGGTATTTTCTTCTATACAAATACTGATCTTTAGTTGAATGTTTTTGTGGATAGTGATTAGGGTTCTTGTAAGGAGAGTAGGTGGTCTTTGACACGGTATTGTATCTTCCTTGGAAATTCTTAGTAAGTTGGAGATCAAAGCAACAAAGCACAATGGCAAAAAGTTCCTCAGAAGTAGAATATAGAGCAATGGTAGTAGTCACTCATAAAGTTGTTAGGATAGGATACTTGTTTAAAGATTTTAAGGTTCCCTATAAATAACCTACTTTGCTTCATTGTGACAACATCTCAGCCGTTTATATAGCCAAAAATCCAGTTTTCCATGAGAGAACAAAATATATTGAGATGGATTATCACTATATAAGAAAAAAAATGTTAGGAGAAATTGAACCCTTACATATTAAAACAATAGAACAAGTAGTGGATGTATTTACTAAAGCTTTACACCTTGAGCAATTCAGTTACTTGATTGGAAAAATGAGCATATGTAATATATATGCACATCTTGAGGGAGAGTGTAAGTAGAGTCAACTAATCAACGAAGATAGAAAGGAGGTGCAGCTGAGCAATAATGAGAATGGCGGCAGAGAAGAGATACAAAGGAATTAGTTGTCGCTGCCAAGATCAATTAGTTATTTAAGTTAGAATTAGTTTTCCTTGTCTTGCTGACTTGGAGTATTTAGTTACACAACTCATTTTTTGTATATAAAAACAGGTTTTCTCGTATTTGGAGAGTAGATTTTGATCATTAATAAAATTTTCCTTTCAACCCTTATTCTCTTCTTGTAATATAAGAGATGGCAGTATCTACCTTCATTTGCTTAACTCTCCTCTCTGAAAGTTCTGAAGTTTTCTTATTTAGTGCATGCAGAGTACACGGATAGCAGGATTGCAGACTCTTTTTCTCATCCTTAAGGGAGCTCTACTTAAATATCTGCTAGAATTTGTAGAATGTTGAAGGAAAGCTGGTGGGATACTCGACAAAGAAGGAACAACATAAGCCTCGGGCAATCCTCACTTGATCTTGATTTCATTTCCTTGTCTTAAAAAATTAAATGTTAACGAATGTTATAAGTTGAGAACCAAGTCCTTGATTCCACATCTTGAAGAAATGAAGCTAGTTCATGTCCCACAATCCTAATTGAATTCACTCAACGGAACCAACGAATGCCAAATGACAACATAAGTAGTGACAATATCAAAGGCGGTGATTTCATCGTTTTCTCCATATTCTTCCCTTACAAAATTTTAGAGCACTTGAGCTTAATTTCTTCAAGTTTCTCACTTCTCTCTAGTACATGAAGATTTATGACTGCCTGCCTGAGGAAGGTTAAGATGTTTGACTTTTCTTCAAGTTCTCAAAATATAACGCTGTGATAAAATGAAATTTCTTTCAAGAGCCTTATGATGCCTATCTGCACTTACCAAACTGAAGATTTATGCAAATGGTCTGCATGGACTTGGAGCCTTTATACGCTTAAATTTTCAGGACTACTAAAATTGGTGCCATTTCATAAGGACCTTCAACTAATTACAACACTAAATTTTGTTGAAGCAAGTTGGAGCAGCAGTTCAAAGCTTAGAAGTGCTACTGTCAAAGTGAAGATGAAGCAGCTACTATTCCTGTTGCATTGAGGTTAGAGTTGCAGGAGAAGTTGAAATTGCTGCGGGTGCTACTGTTAATGTCAGCAAGTGCTGCCATTTTTGTTGTCTTTTTTTGTATAATTTACTCTTTAGTTGTTAGTGTTTGAATGTAATATTTTATTAAACCATGGTTGTAAGATTCTACTTGATTTAAGTAAAGGTACAAGTTAAGGTGATCTTGCTTAAATGAAGGAAAAGCTGGTGAGGTAGTTGTTAAGTCATACTTGACCATACAATGACTGATTTTTATAACTATTATATATGAAAATGAGAAAGAGAGTTGTATCTGATCTTCTCCACATTTTCTCTCTCTTATTTCCTTTAATTTTGCTTGATAAACTTTGAACAAAATCCATCAAATGCTATTAGAGCTAAATTGATCTTAGAAACCCGTGGAAGAAGAGAAAATCAGAGTAAAAAAAAAAAAAGAAGTTTCGGCGTGCATAAAAGAAGAGAAAACCAATGAGTTAACCCCACTAAAACTATCTCAAAAACACCTATTTTCAGTCATGAATTCGTCAACATTTTCTAGAGCAACTCCTCCATCCTTTAATGATCAAAATTATCATATCTGGGTCATCAAGATGAAAGCTTACTTGAGAGGTTTTTTTTTTTTTTTTTTTTTAAATCTTTGGGAGATTGTCGAGAAAGGGAAGGACCAAATCCTTTCCCTGAAAATCCAACTCTAAATCAGATCAAACACCATTCAGAAGAAGTTGCCAAGAGATACAAGGCACTTTCTTACCTACACACAGTTGTAAGTGAAGCGATCTTAACCAAGACCATTGCTTGTGACACTACAAAGCAAGCATAGGACAAGGTAAAAGAGGAGTTTTAAGGAAGTGAGAAGACAAAACAAATGCAGATCTTCAACTTGAGGAAGGAGTTTGAGCTGCTGAGAATGAAGGATTCAGAGACTGCAAAAGTGTAAGTTGATAGATTTATGGAGGTTATTGAACAAATCAGATTGCTAAGTGAAGACCTCCTTGAGAAGAGGATTGTTAAGAAGGTTATGGTGACTCTCTCAAAGAGATTTGAGGCCAAAATCTTATCCCTTGAAGACTTTTGGGACCTGACACAACTCACTCTCACTAAGCTAGCCAATGCTCTACAATATTGAGCAAAAAAGGCAATTAAGGAAGAAGCGCAGATTGAGAATGTGTTATTCACAAACCAGAAAAAGGCCTATTCAAGTGCAAGTAACAGTAAGCAATCTAATGACAAAAAAGACATAGATAAGAAGCAAAGTGGTGGTGGTAAATACAAGGGAAGAAAAGGCAAGTTCCCTCATTGTCCTTATTACAAAAAGAGGACTCACACTGAAAATTTTTACTGGTACAGACCTAGTGTACAATGTAGGTCGTGCAAGCAATTTTGGCTTGTAGAAAGGGTGTGTAAAATAGGGCAACAACAACAACAAACTTCACCTTAGCAAGCATAAGTTTCTGACAACCCTGAACCTCAAGGAGAAAAGCTTTGGTTCATGAAGAAGCAATGCTGCTAGTAGTTACTCATCCACTTGGTTAGTTGACAGTGGTTGCACATGCCATATGTCAAATGACTTGAAGATCTTTAGGCCACTTGATAGGAATTACTCTTCAAAAGTAAAAATTGGCATTGGAATATTGCTAGAGGTGAAGGAAAAAGGTGTTGTTACTACGAACACATTCTCAGGTACAAAAGTCATTACTGAAGTTCTGTTTGTGCTATAAATAGTCACAACTTGTTGAGTGTGGGTCAACTAGTTGAGAATTATTAGCTTTGTTCTTTAGGTGTGAAATTTATGATCTTGCTGGTAGGTGTTTGTTGTCACTTAACATATCCAAGAGAAATTCTCTAATTTAATGGGAAAATATTGAGATTGAAGCTTGCATCTATAGTGTTGACGAATTAACCATTTCGCACAAGAGGCTAGGACATTTTAATTATAACTTTATTGTCAATATGTTAAAGATGGATTTGGTTACTGATATGCCTGTTGTTAATGATCCAAATGAAGTGTGTGGAGTGTGTCAACTTGGCAAACAAATCCAAACTCCCTTTTCCAGCTAATCAAGTATGGAGAACAAGTGAGAAGCTCTGTTTGGTGAACACTGATATGTGTGCCCTATGCCTAATCCCTCCTTGTCTGGCAGTAGATATTTCTTAATCTTTATTGATGATTTTAGCAGGTTTTGTTAGGTGTTTAAAGCAAAAGACTAAGGTGTTAGATTGCTTCATCAAATTTAAGGTCATAGCTGAGAATTCTTGTTCTAAGCACATCAAAGCACTCAGATCAGAAAATCGGACTGAGTACACCTCTCATCAATTTGAGAGTTACTTGAAAAAATGTAGCATTCATCACCAACTTACTGTGGCATATACTCCACAACAAAATGGAGTTAGTGAAAGGAAAAACAGATCCTTCATGAATATGGCCAGGTGTTTAATGTTTGAGAAGGGAGTGCTAAAAGAATATTGGGTGGACGCTGTCAATACTGTTGTTTACTTACTCAATAGATTGCCTACTAAGGTTGCTAAAGGCAAAACACCATTTGAAGCTTAGTTTGGTGCCCAGCCTACCATGAGACATCTTAAGGTGTTTGGGTGCTTAAGTTATGTCCATGTACCTGATGCAAAGAGGGACAAACTGATTCACAGAGCTGAAGTTAGAGTTATGATGGGGTATAACAACAACTCTAAGGCTTATAGAGTGTTAGAAGTGAAAACCAAGAAGATCATTGTTGCTAGAAGTGTCAAGTTTGATGAGGATGCTTTTTAGGATTGGGAAAATGGTGTTGCTATCAACAAGAATCTAATTGAAGGTGTTTTACCCTAGGAACAAGCTGCCAATGATGATGAATCAGATTTAGATGATGAGTTTGCTGTGAGAAGGATAAGAACTCTTCAAGATATCTATGATAGGTACAACATGGCATCATTGGCCCAAAACTTTAGTGATGCCATCAATTCTCCATAATGAAAGGTAGCAATGAAAGAGGAGCTAAAGATGATTAAGAAAAACAACACTTGGCAGCTGGCGTCTAGGCCAGAAGGAAAGAATATCATTGGTATGAAATGGATTTTCAAGGTCAAACTCAATCGAGATGGATCGGTCAATAAGCACAATGCAAGGTTGGTTATAAAGGGTTATGCACAAGCAGCTAGGATTGACTTCATTGAAACTTTTGCTCCAGTCGTCAGGTTTGACACCATCAGATTATTTTTATCAATTGTAGCACATAACAACTGGTGTGTGTTCCAGCTGGATGTCAATTCAATATTCCTCAATGGAGAATTGGAGGAGGAGATTTATCTTGATCAATCTTAACGATCTAAGATTGCAAGGCTAGAAGATCATGTGTACTTATTGAAGAAAGCTTTATATGGCCTGAAGCAAGCTCCTAGAACCTGGTACAACAAGATTGACATGTATCCATTGAGTTTGGGTTTTGAAAAAAGTTGCAATGAAGCAACTATGTATGTCAAGCAATCTCAGAAGCAAGTTTTGGTGGTGTCTCTCTACGTTGATGATCTGCTTGTCATTGGTAGTAATGAAGACATGGTTATTCAGTTTGAGGAGGAGATGAAGAAGGTGTTTGAAATAAATGAGTTGGGACTTATCTCATAAGTGTTGCAAACCAGTTATTGACATCTTGATTCATCAAAGGAAGTATGTTGAGATGATCTTGGAGAAGTTTGCAATGTCAAATTGCAAACCTGTTGCAACACCAGCAACAAATGGAGAGATATCGAAAAAGGAAGATGGTGCTGAGAAGGTGGATGCTAGTGTTTATAGGAGTTTGATTGGAATCTTGCTTAATTTGTCCATTATTAGGCCTGATATTATGTTTGCCACAATCTTACTTTCCAGATTTATGCATTCTCTAAGTCAGGTTCGTTTTGTTACAGCAAAGAGGGTCCTGAGGTATGTGAACAGCACAACAAATTATGAAATGATGTACAAGAGTTGTTATCACACCAAGTTACTTTGTTTTTCTGATAGTGACAAGGCAAGATCAGAAGATGATATGAAAAACACTTCAGGGTATTGTTTCACCATTGGTTCTAGTATGGTAAGCTAGAATAGTAAGAAACAAAGTGTGGTAGCTCAATCCATGGTAAAAGCATATGGCAGCTGTTGTTGTTGTGAATCAAGCCCTGTGGTTCAAGAAGGTTCTTGCAGATTTGGGAAATGAGTAAAGTGAAGCTGTGGAGGTGCTATGCGACAATCAATTTGTTGTTGCAATGACCAACCCTATGTTACATGGCAAGACCAAGCACATTAAGATTAAGTATCACTTCTTGAAGGAAGTGGAGAAAGAAGGAGAAATCAAACTCAGACATTGCAGGTCTGAGGATCAACTTGCTGATATGCTAACAAAAGCTTTACTTAAGGCAAGGTTTGAAGAAATTAGATAAAGTTGGGCATGCACTCCAGCACTTGTGTCAAAGAGGAGTTTTGAAGCAAGTTGGAGTAGCAGCTAGAAGCTTGGAAGTGTTGCTATCAAAGTGAAGATGAAGCAGTTGTTAATCTTGTTGTATTGAAGTTGGAGTTATAGAAGAAGTTGAAGCTGTTATTGGTGCTACTATTGATGACAACAAATGTTGGCATTTTTGTTGTCTTTTGTATAATTTACTCTTTAGTTGTTAGCGTTTGAATGTAATATTTTATTAAAGCATGGTTGTAAGATTTTGCTTGATATAAGCGAAGATACAAATTAAGGTGATCTTGCTTAAATTAAGGAAAAGCTGGTGAGGTAGTTGTTAAGCCATACCTGGCCATACCATGACTGATTTTTGTAACCGCTATATATGAAAATAAACAAGAGAGCTGTTGTTAATCTTCTCGACAATTTCTCTCTTATTTCCTTTAATTTTACTCTATAAGCTGTGAACAAAATCCATCACACACTTATTAGTACATAGATATGTTGATACGCTTCTTAGAGCTTATGTTATCTTCTGGCAGTCACTGAAGGTACTTTACGGGCACAAGGCTAAGAGGTATCTTTTTGGAGACAGTAAGACTAACTCCAGCTTTCTCCTCCATGTTGATATCTTCCCTATTCATTCCATTGGGCAGTTCCAATCAAAACAATATAAAAGCTTTGCAAGCACAATCCGTACTGTTATTGCTCCAATATGCATCCCAGGACAAATTCTTCTACCTGCTCCAAATGGCAAAAACTCAAAATTTTGTCCTCTATAGTCAATGCAGGTATCAGCAAATCTTTCAGGAACGAAATGTTCAGGGTCCTTCCAGTACTTAGGATCACGTCCGATTGCCCAGGTCGATTAGGGATAAATATCATAACCATTTATTTTACAATATGACATGCTTTCTCTTGGAAGTAGTAGTGGGGCAGCAGGATGCAATCTGAAAGTTTCCTTTATTACCATCTTGAGGTATTCAAGCTGATCAATATCACCTTCAGTTACTCTTCCTTTCTTTCCAATATGATTTCTAACTTCGTCTTGGGCTTTCTTCATTACTCTTGGATTCCTAGCAAGCTCTGCCATTGCCCAATTCACTGTAATTGCAGAAGTGTCTACACCGCCCAGAAATAAGTTCCGACAGACAAATATTTGAATGAAGCAGAGGCTTACTTTCGGAATGTGAGCAAGTAAGGAAATGTAGTTTCTTTCTAGCAAGAAAATGTAGTTTCTTTCTAGCTCAAATTGATGATAATAATAACAATAGTTTGGTCATGCGGTATTGCAAAATAACTTTCTGCTTTACTAATGATCATCATACCATCAAAGAAAAAGCTTAAAAATAAGATGCAAGTAAAGATCAGATGTATGAGATTGCATTCCTTTAATATGTATAGATATTGTAGTCACGTAAAAGAATTGGCTACTTCGAATGGAAGTTTGTTGGTTATTAGCTAACAAAATGAGAGGGAGAGTTTTTGATAAAGCTCATTCAACTGGAGCTATAACTTACTTTTAGCCAACATTAAGCTTTCCTATGCTTTAGTAAGATTCAAGATCATTCAACTAAGCTGCACATGTTTATGCTAACTTACAAGTAAACTTACATTAGCAAAATATCACAAATATTGCTATGGTGTCAAAAAAAAAAATTCACTGCCACTATTGTCAAAGTTGTCTAAGACTTTATATGCCTTAGATATGACACCAGCTGCTCAAGTGTCTGGTGTGAATTGTGAGACATAAGAGTAAAAGATTCAATACGGGCAACTTACCAGGAGGACCCCCTTAATATTAATTGGTTGTGAACTGAGCAGCTTCTCCAAATTCTGCATGTTCCATTTCTATTCCCAGCAGCACATCAATCATGTCATCCTGCTCTTTCTTTCTTCCAGGTTTAAGATGATCATCGATTACATATTGGAAGAAATTATCTAACTCATGAAAAACCCTTTCAGTCCTTGCGCGATCACCGGTTATCCGATCAATGATCCAGCCTACAAATGGGAAGAATTCACCTCTAGAGAAGCTTCCCGCCACAGCCTCAGCATCGTGAATCACTTCATGGAATCTGTCTCTGTCAAAGTTTGTTCCCCGTTAACCAAATCCGAAAGACATCCTAAATGTGATATTTTCCGTAAGAGCAAACAACTTCTCAGTACGATTAATCGGCACAATTGCCGTTCCAGAAGCGGCTGACTCAGATATTGAATTGATGATCAATTCAACTTCTTCCTCCCTTAGGGACTGAAAAGACTGCATCCTCTTCAAGCTGAAGAGCTTGAGATCAATAAGTTTTTTCGTGTTTCTCCAGCGATCACAATATGGTGCAAAAGCTACATCAAAGCAATTGCAAGAGAGTCTGCCAGAACCAGCTAAAAGAGGTCTGCTGCAACAGGCCAGATCATGAATTTTTAAGACCTCTTTTGCTGCCTCAGCAGAGGAGATCACAACAGCTGGGATATGACCAAGTTGAAGGAGCATCCCAGGTCCATATTTCTCAGACAGCCTCCAGTAAGATTGGTGGAGCGTATCGCCAAGCTGGTGGAAGTTGCCCAAAATTGGAAGCATAGGAGGGCTTGGTAGGAGCTGCATATTTTGCCTTGTGTCTCTTCTTTTCTTTTTCAATATAAGCAACAGTGGCAGGAGCAAGAGAAGATAAAGCCACATAGGTAGGGGACAGGTCGCCATTAGAGCTTTAGCGTGAGGATGTCTATACTTGCTGAAGATTATTCTCCACCTCTATATGAACCAACCGCAAGTTACCAAAATGGTAATGAACTGTGGTGATCAATGAAATATATCCCTTTTATCCTACGGTGGTAACTAAAAATGAATTTTTTCAATCGAATTACTAAATTTTAATTTTAATTTATTATAATTTATTAATCAAATTTTTTATAGTTTTTTTACTCTACATATAAATTTAAAATAATTCAATGATAGAATAAAAATCATGAGAAAAATAGACTAATAACTTATAGTAAAATAAAAATTAAAGCTCAGTGATTGAATGAAATAAATTTGATATTTACATAGTTTTTGATCAATTCTAACTTAAAATTTATTTTATTTGCAAATAAATTTCTTATTGAATCCTTTTGTAAATGAATTTCTATATTTGTTATATTATAAAATAAAATTATAATTTATTTTAAATGAAATAAATTTTATATTTAATTTAAGTATAAAATAATTAAATAAAATATTTTATTATACAAAATATCCTTATGTTATTTTTTCAAATTTTTATAAATATAAAAAATATACAAACGAAAGAGGTATAAAGAAAAAAGAAAGAAATAGGAGAAAAAGTGAGAAATAAAGGAGAAAAGAAAACATACAATGAAAATTGTATTTTAACTAAGGGTATTTGTACCATAATAAAAAAAATTTACAACTTTAAAATTTATTTACAAATTCTATAAAACTTACTAGAATTTGATTTAATTATAATCAATTCATAGGTCTAATAAAATAAAATTTTATTTATATCAAATACAATTTTAATAATTATAATACAATTTTATTGCTACCAATTACCCTCACCAAAATCTTAGGCTAAACTGGTAATCAAATCGTCTTTCACTTCACTATTGTATGCTTATGTTAAAGATTCTAATGGTTTCTAACTTTCTAGCATTATCAATGTCTCTGGAAATTTTTGCTGTTATTATAGATAATGGCTTGCACCTGATTTTGAATGGCTGAGTACTCCAGAAATTTTTGCATTTAAACCTATGCAGTGGAGATGACCGCTTCCGTAAGGGACAAGGGAGTGATATAGACGCGCCAGAAGGAATCCCTCCAGCTGATATTTTCAACAAGACACGGATAGGTGTCAGCACACGAGATCAATAGTCAAAGTCATATTTGACTTTCTTTTTTATCTAAACATTTTCATATTTAATTTTTATAATTATTTATTTCTAATTTTATACGTCATTAATTCATTTTTTATATGTTAAAAGAAATTACAATTAACAAATTTAACAGTAATATGAATCATATTAACTATATTTGGATACAAAATTTATTCATTTTAAACATAAAATTTATTTATTTTTATACAGAATTTTAAGAAACTTTATATCTATTTGAATACTTTTTTTTATTTTAGATATAAAATTTTAAAATTTGTATATATTAACTATGTTTCTTATTTGCAATTCTATATTAATCAAAATATCTAAATATTTTATTCATTTTTGTATAGAATTTGAAAAAAAAAAAAAAAAGAAAAAATTTCTCACACTCAAGGCATTGAAACATTTTGTTCATAAGAAAAAAGAAAAAAATATATTTGAACAAATTCTGTAAAAAAAAACAAAAAATATTTAAATAAATTATGTTTGTTATTAAAAAAGAAAAGAAAAAAAAATTGTAACACCTAAATATTTTATTTATTTTATGTATAGATTTTGAAGAAAAAAATATTTGAACAAATTTTATTTCTTATTTAAAAAAAAGAGAAAAATTATAGCATCCAAGATATCTAAATATTTTGTTCTTTTTTTGTTATAAAATTTGATGAGAAAAAAGAAAATGAAAATAAAAAATATTTAAATAAATTCTATTTTTTACTTAAAAAGAAAAAATTGTAATCCAAAAGATACTAAGATATTTTCATTTTCTATATAAAATTTTAAAAAAATATTTAAATAAATTCTATTTTTTATTTGGAAAGATAGAAACGCCTATTGGCCAAACATGCCCTTAGTTGCTACATGGCGGGGCACCCACGGGTGCGGTACCCAACATTTTCCTTTCAACAAATTTGGCTTTTCTAAGGCAGTGAGCTGGCAAGAAATCATACGTTGTATTCGACATTCCATCCAGTTTCCTATAGTAATGAAATTCATTGATTGATCCTTCTGCAGCCACATTTTTGGGCACTTTGCAATAGACACATTAACGTCTACCAACATATCTTTCAGCACATGGAAGCCATTTCAAACTCTTCTATCTGTGTTCTTCAATTCTCACAGGCATTTAGAAAGAGGGTGCAGCACTGCTCAACAAGGCCTGTGAATAATGTTACTTTGACACTCGTCATTTTCACTAAGTCTCGGCGCCTCACACAGCGTTCACTTTTTACTTGTTTTGGGCACACTCACTTGTATGCATACACTCGATTGCGAACGCACAGTCCCAAAACAGACTCAACCATTGTTTATAAGCTTAGAAGTCGGTGGCCAAATTGATTTCAGCCACACAGTGCAGCGGGTGAAACAGAGCTCCACCGATAACAACTTGGCATCAATTTTTTATTGTCCAGCAAGTTTGTCCAACCTCGATATCATACAGACTTGATACCAAAATTTCACAAATTTTTTTAAACTCCATCTCTTCGTGAAGATATCAACTTGATCTTTATCCTTGATCAGTTGCATCCTGATTTCTTTTTGAAACACCTTTCATTTTCCCTCCAAAATGAAGAGAAAATATGATGATTAAAAAGAATTATAATGAATTTACATTTTTGTCATTGATATTTCTATATTGAAGAGGGAAAATAAGAGTTATTTTTCTTCCTCTCTTATTTTCCTTTCATTCCCAAATAATAGAAAATTGCAATCAATTCTTATTTTCTCTCCTTATTTTCCCTCAATCTAAACAAAGGGTTAGTATTGAATAACGTGCCTTGTTTAACTTGCCCGAGGGCTAAGTTGAAGAGGGCAGCTTTTCCCAATTTTATTAGTAAGACAACTCATCTTTTTGAACTTGTTCACATGGACATGTTAGGTCCTTATGCTTAGTCTGATATTGCAAATAATAACTATTTTTTGACTATGGTAGATGATTACAATAAATGTACTTCGGTTTTCTTAATGATACACAAATCAGAAGTGGTCACTTGATCTAATATTTTTACAATTTCATTCTAAATCAATTTAATGCTTCTATTAAAACATTTGTACTGATAATGGTTTGGAATTTGCTTTGCCATCGTTTTATGCTTCTAAAGGAATTTTACATCAAACATTTTGTGCTTATACTCCACAACAAAATGGAGTGGTTGAACGTAAGCATCAACATATTTTAAATGTTGCTAGATCATTATTATTTCATACTTCTTTACTTATTCATTTTTTGGGGCATGCTATTCTTACATTTATGTATTGATCAATCATACCCCCTACTTCTTTGCTTTAAAACAAGTCTCCATATGAAGTTTCATTTGGTCAATTGTGTACCTATCATCATCTAGGCAATTTTGGCTGTTTGTGTTTTGATTCCAATCTTGGTTCTCATCGAACTAAGTTTGCTTCTAGAGCTCGTGGGTATATTTTTCTAGGCTATCCTTTGGGTGTTAAAGGCTACAAGCTATTTGATCTAGAATCTAAGATTACTTTTGTTTCTCGTGATGTTTAATTTTATGAAAATATTTTCTCATATCAGTCTTATGATGTTATTTCGGTAGCCCACCCATAAACCAACGGTATGACAAAGGTGACTAACAAAACTATTTTGCAGGAACTCAAGAAAAGATTGGATGATGTAGGAGGTACTTGGGCAGAACAACTCAACTACATCCTCTAGGCTTTCTGAACCACCCTAAAACTACAACAATCCAAACGCCATTCTCTTTAGCGTATGGCACCGAGGTAGTGGTACTTGTAGAGATAGGACTCCCATCATATAGAGTCCTTCATCACTAATTCGAGCAAAATGAAAAAGAGCTTCACACTAATTTAGACCTCTTAGGTAGTAGAAAATAAGATGTTGCCATCCAAATAGCAGTATACTAGGAGAAAATGGCTCGGTTTCATAATAGGAGGGTCAAAGCCTGAGCTCTTAAGCGAGGAGACCTTGTGCTCAAAAGAATTGACAAAACCCATGGAGACACAGGAGTGACAACTTAGGCGCTGACTGGGAAGGCCCCTATAGAATTCTCAAGGCAGTCGGACCAACAACATATAAGTTAGAGACCATGGAAGGCAAGCTTGTACCACGTACATGAAACATAAAAGCTCTAAAAAAAATACTCTGTCTGAACAGCCCTTAAGGCTCCTATAAAATGACTTAAATCGTGTCTCAACCATACAACATATATCAAAGATTAATAAAAAGTTTCCATGCTATTCTTCAATGAACTTGTCTACATCATACAAAGCATGTACTGAGCTAATATACCTCGAACATCATAATAAAGAAAACTTAACACTAAATCTAGCATGCTTAGCTCGAGCACACCATAATATAGTAATAGTCTAATCCCTTATAAAATAAGTTATTATAAACTGCTCGAGCCAATCGATAGTATTACTTAGACAATTTTATCAAGTTTATGATTATGAATTGATGATTAATGTAAGTGCTCAAAAGAAAGAAATGAAAAAAGTCAACACAAGGTAAAAAGAAGAATTTTTCATTACTTTGGAAAATTTTTTACAAACTAGAAAAATGAGTCGAAGGTTACAAAAATGTTATTCTTTTCTCCTTCGACTCAGACACATCCTCATCCCCTTACCCTCTTCATCCTCCTCCTCAACTAACATCGCTGCAATAGCAGAAATATTGACATTCGCCGTAAAGCTAAAATTCTGACCTGGGAATGTCTTCGCCAATTCCTATCTAATGAGCTCATTATAGTTCAGACAAACCCGAGCAACCTCTCTCAATGCGAGCCCCAAGCCTCTTCTTCTTACTTTTTCCAAAGTTGGACCTCTTGGTCTAGCGCGGGTACCTTGGCGAATTTTTTCTCCAGCTTGGCTACCTTAACCTGCAGTGAAGCCACTTCGGCCTCGGCAGCAGAAAGATTCTCTTTAGTAGCAAACAACAATCGAGCCCCTTGCTTAGCCTGCTTCAAGGTTTCTTGATGCTCCTTTAACAAAGTATCGTGCACATCCCAAACCTTTATGAGTTGGGCTTTCAATTCATAAAAATTCAAGAATTCTTTGTTAGAAACCTTGAGGCGTTGATCCAACACTACACCAGTTGTCCCTGCCTTCACATAACAGAGTAAGACAAACAACCAATCGTTCGACACAATACTAAAATATAACAGCCTGAACAACAATACCTTGGACGAGTGCATATTCATCTAAACCACCAGCTGCCTATTGGTCAGCGACTCAAGCCTCTCCTCCTCCTTTGGAAAGGCATATAGACAGGCTATGGTCTTAACCAAAGTTTTGTGAAAGAGCTATTAAAATGAAAATATAAAAATTTCATTATATTTATGACTCAGTAGTATCAAATATAATAAAGAGTAAACAAAACAAAGTCATCTTATGCTCCCTTTTTGCTTATAGAAGAATGTTGTACATTTAAATGAAAAATTTTATTCACTTTTTTATGAGAATATGTGAGACACACAAGGCTTCAGGATTTAAGCAAGGAATTTTCTCTCTTGTGCTAATGAACAAAATAAATATGAATAAACAATGTATCAAATTTAAATAATAATAATAATAATAATAGGAAATGGTACAAAATTATTCTTGTGATTTTTTTTTTTGACAAATATGGTCATGTAATTTGTTTATTAGCAAAATTTTACCCTATAGTATAATTTTATTTGCAAAATGGTATCAAATCAGTAACTTTATTGCATCCATCTTATCTATACCAAATTCTATATATTATTTTAATTAATTATGTTTCTAAAACTTAGATACAAAATTTATTCACTTTAAATACATAATTTGTTCTTTTTTTTTTGTCTACTTTCCCTATGTATTTGAATAAATTCTGTTATTATATATTTAGAGTGAAGAAACTATGTATCCATATATAATTAGTAGAAATAATGTACAAAATCTGATACCAAGTCAGATGAACGTAATAGTGTTACAGATCTTGTACTACTTTGCAAATAATATTATATCATAAGGTAGAGTTTTTGTTAATAAATAAATCACAGGACTATATATTTGCCAAAAAAGAAAATAACATAGTAGAATTTTGTATTTTCCCATAATAATAAAAATGATAATAATAATAATAATCATTAGGAAAATCCAACCCAATAGTCATTTAGTGGATTATATAAGTTATTGGATAAAATCAATAAGTTGTTCAATGGTCAGTCCTCAAGACACTTTTTTTTCCCATTCACAAGTTCCCGCTGAAGAAAAAAATGTCTAGTTTCAATAGACTTAAGATGCCTGCTATGATCCGTAAGATCCGAGTGCATGAAACTTGAATTGTGGTTCAGATGTGATAGTTGTTATTAAATGGCTATTGGGTCCATGTTGGTATCGATATTCGCAAAAATGTGGATTGTACATGATTGGAGTTTAAGGATGAAGACCAATTGTGTTGTAGATTTCGTAGCAGAGTTATTCTTGAAGAACTGTTAGGACTAGCCTACAATTGAAAGATTCAGAATGTAGTAATAAGATTTATTGGCGTTAGTGTAGGACTATCCTACAATTCCAATGCTCCTTGTCTTATCTTTTGAACATTTTGCTGGACCTGCGTGCTCGAAATCTCTGAATGTGGAACCATTTGTTTGATGAGAAAAAATGGATGCAATATATTGAAGCTTGTAGTCAGGACATCTACAGTTTCGGAGTAATTAAGATGTTGATGGTAATTTCTTCATTGCTTCAAGTAGTGTTATTACCTGTCATGATCACTTTGATAACAGAATTCATCCATCTGTATAATGGCAATGCATATCTAGTGGATTGCTTAGAATCTGATAGAGAAGGTCTCATTGACTTGAATATTGGACTCATGGGTCCAGGGAACCTGCTATTGTTATGGCAACGACATAACTGCTCTTGTTATGGTAGTGGATTGTTTAATTGGGGAACGTGTTTTGAATGGCATATGATGGATTACTTTTGCTGTTTCCATTCAAACAGTTGCATCTAAAAAAAAGCACTAAACCGTTTGGATGCTTATGGAAAGTTAATTCTTAAAGACTTAAACAGTTGTGAAAAAAAAAAAGGCATGAATGTCCTTTTTTCCACCTCCCCAAGAAATTTTCCTTGCCTTGGTGAATTTCTTCTCAGGTTCATGCACATTCACCAATTATTTTCTTAAAAAACAGAGTGGAAAAGAAGTCAAGAACAAATAAAAGGAAGATGGGAGAGGTTTATATATATGAGCCTGTATAAGGAAAGAGGGAAAAATACTTTGGGGTCATTTCCTTAGGGCCTTCAACTAATTACAACACTGAATTTGCTAGAGTGGACAGGGAACTTTACATCGCTTCAGCAGCTTGTTATTTCTGATTGCCATAACTTGAGTTCTTTACCATAATATAAAGCACTAGCCTTTATATGATGCTATGTCCCATTGATTTTCTCTAGAAGTCACAGACAATGTCACCCCTGCAGTCAGAATTATCCACTAGTAGGCGTCTCCGGCGGTCAGATACTCCAGTAAAGATGCCTAATAAGCTTCTTTTTTTTTTTTTTTTTCAAGATAATTCTCCATTTTACCGTCAAGTAAAAGCTAGTAATGCTTCTTAGTCCTCATTATTATTTGTTTGTACATAAGAGTTAAAATTAAAAACACTTCTAGTGCAGAAGAAAGAAAAAGCACTATCAATTAAATTTTTACGTTTCAATAGATAGTATGTATTTTTAACTTAAAATTTTTTTGAGCACCTGCAGGGACTGCCATTGAAGTTTGTGAGAAATATGGGAATCAGCTTTCTAGTGTTGCTAAGCTAACTGTATCCAGCGGCCATGTTTTGGCAAGTGGGATTCACAAGACGAAGGCAGAACATTTGGTTTGATGGTAGTTAGCATGAATTTGCAAAATATTATTCCATCTATCTCGGATTTTTTTTAGTATTCAAGTACAAGGGTATGTCTAATTTCAATGTTTTTATATTCAACATGAGCAGTTGTGAGATTCAATGCACATGTCATGCACCCAAAAGTGATTATGATCAACAAACTAGAATTGGTAATTTGGAAGATGATGATGACTCTGTTGAGATTCTAGTTCTGCTGCATATCCAAGTACAAGCAAAAGGAACTTTCCTTAGTCAAAGCAGAATCAGCATAAATTTACTTCAGGTTATGAGCTTCTGCAGGCATTAATAAGCGTGGCCGAAAGGATGTTGCTTCTATACAGAAATCAAATTTGCGGGGTGAGTGTAAGGGAAAAGGCAAAAAAAAAAAAAAAAGCAACATGGTAGAGGTGGAACTTACTGATTTAGATGATAAGGCTCTTTAAATCTTTATGTTTATTATGTGCATACTTTCTATATGAGCTGATAGCCTAATGTGTTTCTCTTATGACTCACTAAAGATTCAAGATTCTTGTAGTTTGAATTCTGGTTTGTGGAGATGGAAACGATGTACCAGCATGTGAAGAGGAAAGGGAAATCATTGTTGCAGGAACTTCTCATAGCAGATTATCAAAGTTGTCTCCAAAAAGCAAAAGCCAAAAAATCCAGCTTTTATGGTCATAATATAGCCACATCACAGAAACATGGTAAGGCCAATAATTCATCTAAATGCACTTGAGCTTCTTTTTCTTTCCCTAATATGTTTAATTAGTTGCAATTTTTCTATCTTAATTGGCATTTCAGTGTGTGTGCTCCATTTGTCAACAAGTAAGCGCATAGAAGCATGATCAAGACTCGAATTTCTGATGAAAAAGAATGGCTCCTTCAAACGTATTGGAGGATTGAATTTAACAGAAGGATGGGCAAGATTTTATGCGGATAATAATTTGCAAGTAGGAGATGTGTTTTTGCGCAAGACAAAGAATAGTATGCTTATAACCCAATATTTCATACATATCTGAAGTAAAAATATAGAGTTGTATGGTAAGGAATAGGTTTGTGTCTATGTTCCACCTTAGTACTTAGGCTACTAGTCCACCATTATAACATTTGTTGTGTAGGAACAAAAATATTTGCTCTATGCCAACAGCTAGAACATAGAGTTGGCTTAAGGTTTTGTACGTTATGGCTGTTCCTGCATCCCACATCGAGAAAGAAAACCAAACTCCCACCACTTTTATAGACATAGCAAAGCGGCTACGAACAACCTTTCACGAGACGGAGTGATTGGGTTGTGTCAAATTAACCCGGGAAAGTCCCCGAGCCTATTACTGCAGAGATGCAGCCCTGGAAATAGGCGAAGCTTTGAGTGGGTTTGGTTGGTTGGACTGAGACATGTGTGGAGCCTTAAACCTGCCGCCAGAGCGATTTGGCTAGATTGACAGTTATTCACTCGGTCTATCCGTTCGGATAGATTAACTGAACGGGGCTTACGATCTCGTGACGTCATTTTTTTCCCCTTAAATAACATTATTAATGTGTTATGATATTTATAGTATATAAATATGATAAATCCGATAGATTTACGATTTATCTTACCCATTTTAAATTCAAGTATTTAATGAATTGTTTGTAATAAAACTTATTTAGATTAAAAAAATATATGTTAAGATATGAATAGAAAAAGAGGATTATAATGAATGTCTGAATAAGATATGAATAGAAAAAAAAGGATTATAATGAATGTCTGAATGCTAATTGAAAAAATTTGATGATTATTTAAAAATCACATGTATTTGGAAAAAGTTATTACTTCAAGATACATAGAAGATATATTCAAATGCAAACATCATGAAAAATTTTAAAAAAAAATTCTGATGCAAAATTTTTTTAAAAATTGCATATGAACCGAGCAAGAAATATTTCAATAATTGCGATTATATTTCAGTCTTAAAATATTAAAAAATTGAAGGGTAGATAACATCAAGAAATGATTTGTTTGAATATAATAATCTTTGATAATATGTGCATATTTTATGAATTTTTATCTCTTAGTTGAATATATTTAACGCTTAGGCCAGTTAGAATAAATCATGTGGAAAAAAAAAAGAAAGCTTTGACACAAGTTCATGGAAATGATAATATCTGTGTCTATCATTTGCAAACATCTGTTAATGTGTCTAGACACAAGTTCATGCAAAATTTTTACTTAGATTCGAGTGTATATACATTTAATCAAATATTAACCAAGTAAAACATGCCACGTAAATGAAACAAATTATCAATTTAATTATTTATAATAATTTATTAATCTACTTTTTTTCCAACCAGAATTTATTAATCTATATGTCACAGCAACCGGTCAAAAGCACAGTGCTTTTCTTAGTTTCCTTAACCTTTTGTGGATTCCAACACATGTGGCTTGACTATTATGTTGGGTTTTTGTTCTCTCTCCCCTCCGCTTGCTGCCACCAGTGGCTAATTGGAAACATGCAATCTCCCCTAACGAAAAGAAGTTAGACTAGCCATAGATTGGAACCGAACAAGTCACATACAAACCAAGAGTTTTCTTTTGGGGCTCCATTGCAAATCCTGGACACAATACTAAAATTGATCTATCATCTCTTTCAAATCGCCCCCAGAAATGGAAGCTGTTTATAGAATACAAAGATTTTGCAGTCTCTGTACAAATTCTGGTTAGCAGTAAAGGGAGGGGGGAAAAACAAAATCAAGGGATAAACCTAAAAAATTGAAAGCTAAAGCGAAGGGCCGCCATAATGCTTCATTACATTACAATGCACAACTTTAGGTTTTAAATAGTGAACTTTCACCATTGTGATCCATTATATCTATAATACAAAATCCTATTCATCAGGGAATCACAAGGCAAGATTTCGTTTTGTAGCTTCCATTTTCAACAACAGATCCTTAATATCTGCCTCCATCCTCATCTTCATACTAAAGTATTCCCGGTGAGCCCTTTCCAGGGCCTGGAATTCTTCCAATTTTTGTTTACGCATTTCCTCAGCCTCAGCAAACCGCAATTTTGCAATTCTACATGTATACTCTTCTTCAAACTTTTCATTCTTAGTAATTGCAATGCGCTTCAAGCCCTCAGCTTCCCTTCTTGCATCATCAGCACGAGCTTGAAACATTTTAGCTTCTGCTTGCTTAATTCTCACAATGCTCTCTAGTTCATCAAAAATCGGTTCTTTTTGGGCACTCCTCTCCAACTCAGACTCTAAATGGCGTTGATCATGCAAGTCTGTATGAAAACTAGGAAGTAAGCTAGTTGATCTTTGCAATTGAGAAGCTTTTTCTGAATAAACAGATTTGAGCCACGAGCTATCGAGGCTAGGCCCAGCAATTCCCCCATTGCTTCCACTTCCTTGTTCTTTCACAGAGAAGGCAGAAGTATTTCCAAACTTAGAAGAGTCACTTTCTGCAATCACAAAGAATATCATTAACAAGAAAACATGAATGAACAACAGAAAAAAAAAAATTACAACAGTGAATTCACATTAAAAAAAATTGTCATAGTAGCATTAAAAAGCATGGCTCCACTTAGATCATGGATTTGCTTAAATCCTTAACAATCCAAATCTGTAATTTATGCAAAAATTTGTAGTTCCATATCCACAGAGTCCAATATTCAATCACCAACACCATGACCAAAATGCAACACAATCAAAATAAGCAAGCGAAAATGTCATAAAGGAAAGTTGTAGATATGAGGTACATTCTTCAAAATTCAGAGTACATTTTTTGTTTTACTACAGCTAAGTCGTAAGATCTCCATATAAACACATTTAGCGCGTGCAGATCTTGAATGTTATTGTGACCAGGCCCAAAACTTGTATCCCTGAACCATGCAATGGCCTCTGAATCAAACCGTTGATGATCACTATATATCTGATAAAGTTTGGATTGAACTCTCAAGGGATAGACACATACGTCAAGCCACAAACTGAAGTATCATGCCATTCTTCAAGGTGGGTTTTATCACATATGCAGTAAGTTAAAGAGCATTGGAAGCATAAGAAAAAATTGGAATGTCCAATCTCCACCAAAAACATCACTCATACAAACAATATAATTAATATGTTACCCATTCAAAAGATAATTTGTCCATGTAAAATATGCACATAACAACTAACAAATATCACAGATAATTTACAACAAACCATGGAGGAATAGCAATCGATTTGCCACTGCTAGAAAATCCAACATCATATATCAATATATCAATGTATCCCCAAAAGTACATAAAATTTTATAACTAAGGGTATCATTTGTTTTAATAAAGAACAGGAAAAAAAATGGAGACTAAAATTCAGATAGAAGACAAACTAATAACATGCATGAAGCATGGCCTGTAAAAACAAAATAGAAAAATAGAAAGTACTTACCAGTCAAGAAGCCGATGATATAACTACAAACTTCAGAAAGATTGGACTTATTTGCCAAGTTTTCCAACATCCGATCAGCAATTTCATGCAGACGCCTCCCTCTCACATCCTTACTTGAACTAAATATCCTCTTCACAGACTCAAGTTCCTTGCAAAATGTTTCTACTGTCCATGTCTTTGCAAAGTTTTGGAAAACCTCCTTTACAAACCCAAACATCTCAGAGGGGTGATCACAAGCAACACAATGAAACTGCATCTCAGTAGTCCTCTGGGACCCAGTAGCACTCCTTCCATTTCTAATGTAAGATTCTCGCAGTGCACAATCCGCATGGCACCAATGCAGACAAACATCACACCCAACCCAACTACATGTTTGATATGCCATGTCAAACTTCCAACATACAAGGCACATACATGCACTACAAAAACCATTCTTCTTTACACAAACCTTGCAATCACATTCATCCACAGGCAAAGAACTTCGACAGGCAAGATTTCTGCACCTTAAGTTTAGGAAAACCTCTGCCAAATCGGATGATGAAATATTGCTGTCTACTTGAAGATATTCCCGAAGACCTGTTTTTAAAGCTACCAAGATTTCCAATTGAAAACGATGGCATTTAAGTAGCATTTCCAAGGTTAAGTCAGACCTGTTCTGCAAAGCATTTTGAAAAGCATATAACTTTTCTTGCTTATCAGCATTTAACATAATCTCACAAATGCTCTCCTTAACTAGGGATGCAGACTGTCCTGTCATTTCATGGAATTTCCTAGCCATTACATGAATAGGATCAGAAACTATTTTGCTGATGACTGTCTCAACAAAATCAGCTCCACCTATCAGAAGCTGTTCCTGTTCCTTCTGGCTATTACTCCTAAATAGGCTACCACCATGTTTCTCTCTCATCGCTGGTTTCTTCTCAAGGCTATAATTTGTACCAATATCATGAGAGCCAGCACTATGTGAAGGGGATCTAGTTTCATCAAGATTCCTAGCTTGTCCTCCTGACAACTGTTTATGAAAACTCAACTGCCCTTCCAGACCATTGGACATTTTAGAGCTTCCTTGCAATGCTTGACCATTAGACATACCTTGCAAAGCTTGAGACTGATGGAGGGAGCCATTTCCATTCATCAAAACTCTTTGATATAAGGGAAAATCCTTATGCTTCGAATCATTTTGAGACTGGGCCAGCCAATCAACTCCCTGAAATAGGGGACGGCTATGAACAGATTGTTCATAGTTGTCCATGTCCAGTGAATTCTGTGTTAGAGAACAGCTTGGATTGTGAAAAAAGGACTGAGAACCTGAAAAAGACATCGATGCAGTGAACCCATCAGAATTTGTACGAAATGTGATAAAAGACTGAACACTTTTCCCATGACTAGGGGAACCCGGAGCCTGATGCTCATCTTTAGCAGCACCAATAGGTAACAGAACATTGGGTAAGCTAAGAGAAAGATCCAGCGGCTCCAACACCAACTTTTCATCTTTAGGCTTACCAACGCCTGATTGTTCTGCTTTCTCCGTTCTTCTAACAGGAGAACTACTGAACAATTCAAATCCCGTGGTACTTGGCCCTTCAATATCATCTTCTCCATCCCTGCAAGTTGCAGCATTTATGGATCCTCTCTCAATCCAAGGACCATCTTCTGCAGAATCAGCACCAAGGGTTGGAGAAACAGCCACACTTTTTCCTTTATCCTTCAAATTTTGGCCTGAACCTTCACTAACCAGACCAGCATACATTTCAGCCCTTCCATTCTCCCCTTCAACTTCTTTATTTGACTCAGTCACTCCAATGTCATCCCCCTTTGCCTCAAGATCACTACCCTTCTCTTGCAAACTTTCTTCTTCCAAATATCTCAGCTTCTCAACCACTATCTCCCGAATTTCCTCCTCCTTGCAGTTGACCGGTTCCTGCAAACTCTGAACTTTCTCATCACCCACATTCCCAACTTCACCTCCACCATCACTAGTGTCATCATTCGAATTCTCCTCTTGATTTGGCATCCTAAGAACTTTCTCCGCTGCACCTTTTCCCTTAGAAACACTCGCTTTATCAGGTTCCCTCTCTGCTTCATTTACTTGATCCTTAGCTTCAGTTTCATTCTCAACCTCCCTGTGATCAACAGCCGACGCAACAATTTCATTCCCTCCTTCATTATTATCATTTTCATCTTCCTTAGCAACTTGAGAAACTGATTCAGGTTCTGGCTCAAGCTCCCCTTCCTCCATTTCACTGCTACTCGCACTGGCAACACTCTTCCCTTCCATCTCAAAACTTTTGGCCTCCATTTCACTCCTCTTCGCCACCTCCACACTCCTTGACTGCTCACTCCCTGAATCCTTCGACCATGTAGGAGATGACCTCGCCTTTGAATTTGATGATTTCCCCTTCCCTTCATCCCTCCCAATCCCACCACCTCTCACTACCCTAGTTTGCTCACTCCCTGAATCCCTCGACCAAGTGGGCGACTTCACATCTCTCAATCCCTTAGGCGAAGACCTGGTACTGCCCAAACTCATCCGCTCCTCAGGCCCACCCCTGCCACTACCCCCACTCCTACTACTACTCTCCTCAAACTCCTTATTCCCGCTACCAAACCTCCTCCAAGAGGACACACTCCCTTCCCTCCTGGACCTCTCCCTCTCCGACCTAAACCCTTTCGGAAACTCCCTCCGATAACCAACCCTATCCCCGCCACCACCACTATATGCATCTCTACTACCATACCTATCAAACCCTAATGCTACCCCTCCCCCTTTTCTTCTATCAAACCCATCAGACTCATGATCCGACCGCTTTCTAACCATTCTCGAACTCTCCCTCCCTCCACCACCATCATCCACCGACCGATCCCGGTCGTACCGACTCGACGATGATGACGTGGACATCAACCCCTTCCGTTCATTATTATCGGATTTATAATAGAAGCTTCTAGACGACAAGGACGACGATCTGACTGGATTATTAGAATCTTTCGGACTCTTCTCATTATAGAAATCCAGATCAGCAGTTGATCTCAATCTCTTCATTTCTTAATTAAACCCTAATTTCTATCTTTGTTTTCAACGGCTACAAAATTACAACAACAATTCATAAATAAAAACACAAACAAAACCCTAATTTTTTACTTTACAACAAGAACAACAAATTAGGGTTTCAAAAAATGGTAGCTTTTAGGTTTGCACTTTGTATACATAAGAAAACTACAAATTCAAGAAAAGAAGAGGAAAAGTTGGGATTTTAGAGGGAGAAGGAGATGGGTTTTAGAGAGAGAGCGAAAATATTTGAGCTTAGGGAACCTAGAGGTATTTAATTTACGCGAAATTAAAATGATAATTACGGAAATAACACCGCAGAATTGAGTGGAATTATCGCCGGAGATATTGAGAAGATATTAGGTACGCAAAGTGGTGGTGGTGATATACTATTATTAAGGAAAAAGAAATAGAGGATGTGTCGGGGAGAGGATTTGCGGGCTTTGAAATCGCTTTTACTGCAGTCAACGCGCGCAGTTTTAACAAATTTTTTTTTTTTTTATGAAGAGAAAAGTTATTGTTTATAAAATATTAAATATAAAATTATCAATGCATATATAAAATTAAAATTTATAATTTATAATAAATTTTATTTAATATTATATGCATTAAATATGATTTAAAAAGTGATTAATTTTTTTTATATAAACACAACCATATTAATAAAGTAACTGTGAAACAAGTTTCATGTGATAGTTATATTAAACTAAAACTTGATATAATTGTTTTTAAACGAGTTTAATTAAATTATTATAAAAAATGAATTAATTGCTTTAATAAAATTATAAATCAGAATTAATTGCTTTAATAAAATTATAAATCAATCTCATAAAAAAATAATAATGATATTCATATAAAAAATCACACTTTCATAAAATA
>CATIWR010377157.1:0-16838 GCA_949677035.1 Omphalea diandra
GGAGTGGACGTAGGGTTGGTTAATACCCGAACCACTATAAATCGCTTGTGTTCATTATTCTCATTATTCTTCCCCTCTTCTTTATTTTTAAATTTTTATACACCAATTCAACCCCCCTTCTTGGTGCCAAGGGCCAACACAAGTCATCCCATTATCATTAAAAGACCTTTCTTCAATTGTGTTGAACACTATGTATCTTGTATCACAATATAGTAACTATTTACAACAAAACATACATGGCTAAACAAAACCAAAATACTAATAGACTGCATACTGGCCCAACCTCTCTCAGACTGTTAGAGTAATTTTAAAATACAAACTAGATGCAATCTCTAGTATACTCTTCCTGATAGAAAATTTAATGTAAACGAGTGAGCTTGCATACTCAGTAAGTAAACACATAATGATGCTTCAATTATAAATAATATAACAAGCATTTAAATATAAATAACTCATCATCTCACCCAAGCACAAAATAAAGAATTTTTAATATTTAATGCCACATAGGCTATCAAATATTATTGTTATATATGTGTGTGTGTGTGTGTGTGTGTGTGTGTGCGTGTGATTGCCACACAGGCTATTAAATGTTGTTGCCATATAGTTTATCATATATTATTGCCACACAAAATATAGATCATTGCCACATGGGCTATCAAATGTTATTGCTAGATGGACTATCATATATTGTTCCCACACAGGCTCTCAAATGTTATTGCTTGCTCAACAATATCAAATATCAGTGCTTGATCATTTATAAATTGATAGTTCTTTATTTTTAAGTATTTTTAGGGCTAGTTTTATTGTTAATTGAGTCTAATTTGAAAAAAAAAATACCAAATGATATCTCACTTTTAGCTTGTATTTTATAATTTTATTGGAAATCCTGAAAATTAGAGTCGATTGATGAATTATGGGAGTTTTCTGGGTGAAATTATATAGTTTCAAAAATTCAGGGATCAAACAAAAATTTGATAGTTCATGGACTAGTTTTGATATGTTTCCAGACAAAAATTCAGTCCATTCCTAATACAATTTAGGAAGAGTCCGTGCAAAAGAGGAGTCCATGCAGAATTAGAAGTTTTACCGGGTCCTACTCAAAATATGATAGTTTATTATTTGTTATTTTCCTAAATGGAAAAGGAGAATATGTTTTTCCTATTTTGAAGGGGAGTAAGAGATTATAGATAGAGGAGAATGTTTTGTTAATGAGGATTATTATTTTTGGTGAGATTTTTTGTTTATTTTATTTTCTAGATAGAAGTCTTTTGTTTATTTTTATTTTTATGGAGAAGAAGCTGTCCATAAGAGGAGAATTATTGGTCAACCATCAAGCTTGAAGAGAATTGAAGGCTACAAGGGTTTTATCATGAAAACTTTTCTATTTTATTTTCATTTTATTTTGATGTTGGCTAGTAATTTCATTATGAACTAAATTAGTTAGGAACTTGGGTATGATGAACCCTAAGATAAGTTTCGAATTGTGTGATTTTCTTTAGATAATACAATCTTGTCATTGTTTATAGAATTCAATTGTGTTTGCTCTTTATTTCCTTGAATTGTTATATCTGAAATATTGATTCTTGTCTTATAATTCTTTAAACTTAGATTGAGAAAACAAGTTATTGAATAGATTTAGCACAACTGAAATGAGTTGCATATACCTTTAAAGATAGGATAACATAAATCCTCTGAATTAGGGTCAAATCAAATAGTGAAATTCAAAGAAATATAATGCAATTTTAGGGGTTTTAATTAGGAAGAGATTCTAATTAATCAACTTAGAATTAGATGTTAATGATTTCGAAAATGACTTTAACATACTAAAGAGATTTTCACGATTCCATAAACATTGAATTAGATTATATTATTGGAAAATTAATTCCTTAACAAGTCTTAGGGGCATTCAATACTTAAGTGTAATTTGTCATACTTGTCACCTTTTTCTCTTTAGTTCATATTTTCATTATTCTAGCTTGTTGAATTATTTTATTTTAGTTTTTAATTAGTTAATTAATTCACTTAAATTTACAGATAATATAATAGAGAAAGTGCTAATACTAGTACTTTTAGTCCTTGAGGGATCAATAGTCGATACTCCTACGCTATATTATACTCGATAGGTGCACTTGTCTACTCGATCTATAGGTGTTGGCCTCAGATCATATCAAGTTTTTGGCACCATTGTCGGGGACTAAAATATTAGGAACACTTTATATCTATTAATTTAGCCAATTTTTATTGTTCATAATTTTTTTTGTCTCATTTTACCTTTCTTATTTTAGTTCTGTTGTGGTTTTTACTCTTTTCAGGAACTTTAACGGTGTATGACTTAAGGCGACACAATTGAGCTAGGACCTGAAGATCCTGAAATAGAGAGAACTTTCCATTAGAATTTTAGGCAAAAGCGTCAAAAGAAGATTGAGCATAATCAAGAGATAGTAATCATGGCAGATCATCAAATGACTATGTTTGACTATGCCAAACATATTTTGATAGATGTTGTAACAAGCATAGTGAGACCTATTGTTGCAACCAATAATTTTGAAATCAATTCGAATATCATTCAAATGGTACAGCAGTCAGTATATTTTGATGGTTTGCTAGATAAGGATTTAAATTCCCATCTAGCTGATTTCTTGGAAATATGCGACATTTTCAAGATCAATGGAGCTATGGATGATGTCATTCATTTAAAGTTATTCCCATTTTCATTAAGGGGAAAAGCCAAATGGTAGTTGAACTCACTTCCTAAAGGTTCTATTACTACATGGAACTAGATGACAGAGAAGTTCTTATTGAAGTATTTTCCACCTGTGAAGTCATCAAGATTGAGGAATGATATCGCATTATTCATTCAATCTGATTCTAAGTCACTGTATGAGACATGAGAACAATTCAAGGATTTGTTGAAGAAGTGCCCACAATATGGGCTAGACACAGTTCAGATTCAGACATTCTATTGTGGATTGAATCAAATGACTCGTCAAATGATAGATGCAGAGGCAGAAGGTTCTCTCAAGAATAAGACACCAGATGGAGCTCAAGCATTGATTGAGGAGATGACAATGAATAGATATCAGTGGCAAACAAATTCAAGGAGTAACAAACCCTCTGGTCTGTATAGTCTTGATTCATTCACTGCTTTGGCAAGTCAAGTTGAAGCTTTGAATATGAAGACTGATGGATTGATTTTAGCACCACAAATGGGTCAAGTGTTGCAATGTGACTCATGTGGAATTGGACATAAAAGCCAAGATTGTCCTAATATGCTTGAAATGCAACAAGAGCAAGTGGACTATATGGGGAATGTTTCAAGGTCACAAAATAACCCTTATAGTAACACCTATAATCCAGGATAGAGAAACCACCTAAATTTCTCATGGGGGAACTAAGGGCAACAAAGAAATAATCCTCCACCAAGGTACTAACAACAACAACAACCACCCCAAGAAAAGAAATCAAATTTAGAAGAGCTAATGACTAAATTCATCCAAGCTTCTGATGTTCGACTCTAAGCTCAAGATGCCACTTTGAAGAATCATGAAACAATGTTGAGAAACCAAGGAGCTTCCATCGATAATTTAGAGAATCAAACTAGATAGCTTACTAAAATGATTTTAGAAAGGCCACAAGGGAGTTTATCTAGTAATACGGAGACAAATCCTAAGGAACATGTGAAAGTGATCACCCTTAGGAGCAGAAAAGAATTACAAGTTAGACCTAAAGCTCCAATCGCAGAGAAGAGTGTGGAGGATACCCAAGACCAAGGTGATGCACATCCTAAGCCGGTTAAGGAATTCAAACCTACGATTCCATATCCCGCGAGACTTAAGAAAGATCGCTTAGATGAACATTATGATAAGTTTCTTGAAATCTTTAAGCAACTCCACATTAACTTATTATTTGTTAAAGCTCTTTTAAAGATGCCCAAGTATGCAAAATTTTTAAAAGAACTCCTCACCAATAAGAAGAGACTTGATAAGTTATCTATAGTGATCCTTAGTGAGGAATGTTCGACCATCTTGCAAAATAAGCTACCTCAAAAGGTCAAGGATCTAAGGAGTTTTACTATCCCTTGTTTTATTGGTGATTTGACAATTGATAAGGCTTTAGTTGATCTAGAGGCAAGCATAAACCTAATGCCCTATAAATTATTTGCTAAGTTAAGATTAGGGGAGCCTAAACCAACTAAATTGAGCATTCAATTAGTTGATAGGCTAGTTAAATACCATAGAGGTATCATTGAGGATGTGTTAGTTAAGATAGATAAATTCATTTTTCTAGCTAATTTTGTCATACTTGATATGGATGTAGATGTTGAGGTTCTATTAATTTTGGGTCAACCATTTTTTGCTATAGGTAAAGCTTTGATTGATATTAATACGAGTAAATTAGCTTTGAGGGTTGGAGATGAAGAAGTGACCTTTAAAATTTTTAATGCTTTTAAACACTCACTTAATCAAGATGACACTTGTTATTTCATGGATTGTGTTATTTTTTACTATATGCAGGCAATTATCTCTCAAGCTTTGTTAAAGCGTTGTCTTGTTCAAGGTGAGAAGACAAGCAAGGAGGAAGATATGAGTAATGAGCAAGTAACATATCTAGAGGCTAATGATCCAATAATAAGGAAGAAAGCCTGTGAAGAAATTGATAGGAGTATTGAGCATAAATTAAAACCATCCATTAAAGACCCACCTACATTAAAGTTAAAGAAATTGCCTGAGTATTTGAAGCATGCATTCTTAGGAAAAGATTCAAAACTCCCAGTGATTATAGCATCTAATCTGAAAAAGGAGCAAAAATATAAACTTTTAACTGTACTTAAGGAACACAACAGGGCAATTGCTTGAAAGATCTCAAACATAAGAGGAATTAGTCCCTCTTTCTATACACGCAAGATTCTCATAGAGGATGACTTCAAACCAGTTGTGCAACCATAAAGGAGACTAAATCCTAACATGAAAGCAGTTGTAAAAGCTTAAGTGATTAAATTACTTGATGTAGGAGTAATTTACCTATTTCTGATAATTCGTAGGTAAGCCCTATGCAGGTAATACCAAAAAAAGGAGGAGTAGTGGTTGGTCTAAATGAGAAGAATGAGTTGATTCCTATAAGAACTGTCACTAGATGGAGAGTATGCATTCACTACCAAAAGTTGAATGATACCACAAGAAAAGATCACTTTCCTTTACCTTTTATAGATCAAATGCTAGAGCGAATATCAGGGCATATGTACTATTGCTTCTTAGATGGCCTATCTAGTTACTTTCAAATTCCTATTGCTCCTGAGCACCTAGAAAAGATGGCATTTACTTGTTCCTATGGTTCGTTTGACTATCATTGAATGCCTTTTGGATTATGCAATGCACCCGTTATTTTTCGACGATGCATGATGGCAATTTTAATGAACTTGTGGAAAATATTATGGAAGTATTCATGGATGATTTCTCTTTTGATTTATGCCTTCATAATCTAGAAAGAGGGCTTAGACGTTGTGAGGAGACCAATTTGGTGTTAAACTAGGAAAAGTGTCATTTTATGGTGCAAGAAGGTATAATGTTAAGGCACAAAATCTCATGTAGAAGATTGAGGTAGATAAAGCAAAAATTGAAACTATTTCTAAGTTGTCACCCTTGACTTGAATTAAGGCAATTAGGAGATTTTAGGGTATGTTGAGTTTCATAAGAGGTTCATTAAGGACTTTTCTAAGATTACTAGGCCTTTAACTAAGTTGCTTGAAAAATATGTGCCCTTTATTTTTACTCAAGAATGTTTATAAGCTTTTAACATTCTTAAGAACAAATTGACCAATACCCCAATCATGGTAGCACCAAATCAGACTATTCCTTCTGGACATATATGTGATACAAGTGATTTTACAATAGGCATAGTTCTTGGATAGCAAAAAGACAAGTATTTTCATCCCATTTACTATGCTAGCAAGACTCTCACGGACGCCCAATAGAATTACACAACTATGGAGAATGAGTTACTAGCTGTGGTTTTTACGTTTGATAAATTTAAATCTTATTTGATATTGTCCAAAGTCATTTTTTAGATTGACCACTCTGCTCTGCATTATTTGCTCACTAAATGATATGCAAATCCTAGATTAATTCGATGGATTTTGTTATTGTAGGATTTTGATCTTGAGATTCGCGATAAGAACGGTACTGAAAACCTAGTAGCTGATCATCTATCTCGAGAATCCAAATTTATAAAAGCTCAACGAAGTCAAGATCAATTATCAATTTCTTGAGGAGCATCTTTATGGCATTAAAGAGTTGGGATGTTCCATGGTTTGTTGACATAGCAAATTTCTTGGCAGGTGAAGTTCTACTAAAAGGAATGTCTCATCATCAAAATAAAAAGTTCTTATGGATTTGAAGAATTATTTTTAGGAGGACCCTTACTTGTTCAAAATCTATGCGAATCAAATTATGAGTAGATATGTCCCAACTTCAGAAAGATGGGAAATCTTAGAGCATTGCCATGCTGGACTTGATGGAGGACATAACTGTTCAAATAAGACAGCTCAGAAAGTCTACTAATCAGGTTTTTATTGGTTGACTATCTTTAAGGATGCCAAATGTATGTAGAGCAATGTGATCATTGCCAACGCTCAAGTAATATCTCTCATTGTGATGAAATACCTCAAAACTATATTTTGGTATATGAAATATTTGATGTTTGGGGTATTGACTTCATGGGTCCCTTCCTAACTTCATTTGAGAATAAATGCATCCTAGTTGTAATAAATTATGTTTCTAAGTGGGTTGAAGTACAATCTTTACCCACAAATGATGCTAGGGTTGTAGTTAAGTTCCTTACAAAGCTTTTCTCACATTTTGGTGCACCTCAAGCAATAAGAAGTGATAGGAGGTACTCATTTTTGTAATATGCAATTCAAAAAGGTGCTTCAAAAGTATGGTATTACACATAGAGTCGCAACCCCATATCACCCATAAACAAGCGGTCAAGTTATGGTAGCTAATAGGGATCTCAAACAGATTCTTAGAAAGACTGTTGCATAATCTAGGAAAAATTGGTCCCTTAAGTAAGATGACGCTCTTTAGGCTTATAGAACAACTTATAGGACACCTATTAGTACTACGTCGTATAGGTTTATTTATGGAAAAGTATGTCATATGTCTATAGAGCTTGTGCATAAAGTGTATTGGGCTATAAAACTTCTTGATGTTAATATTGACCTTGTAGGTGAGAAGCGAAAACATAAAGTGAATGAACTCGAGGAATAGTGATTGATGGCATAGGAGAACTCCAAATTATATAAGAAGAGGGCCAAGAAGTATCATGACAAGAGGATTTGTCAATCCAAGCAGTTCAATGAAGGAGATCAAGTACTTATTTATAACTCTCGCCTCAAATTATTTTCGGGTAATCTCAAATCTAAATGGTTCGAATCGTTAACAGTCAAACAAATTTTTCCTTACGGCACAGTCAAGGTAACTCATCCTAAAAAAGGTACTTTTAAAGTGAACGGTCATCATTTCAAGCTCTATCTCAAAGGTGAATTTGATAAGAAAATAGTTCATGAGAAGTTAAAACTTCTCAAATTTGAGTAAAATTGCTCACAGCTCCATCGATAAAAAAAAATCCATAATCTGTGTGGTTTCTATCGCACACGTGTGAGTGCTACCGCACAAAGAATTCCAAAAAAACCCATTTATGGCAGTGCTTGTACGGTCCAAGCCGCACATATGTATGGTTAGGACCGCACATCGGTTGCTCTCCGATAGCAGAATTATCCTAGTATGGTTCTCAATGCACATATGTGCATTGATGCACACAAGGAGAATTCTAAAATAAATAAATAAATAGATAAATAATAAAATAAATATTCAAAAAAATAATAAATAAATAATTTTGCAGCCACAACTCTCCTATTTTGCAACCAAATCCTCTTCAAATCCCAACTCGACCTCAGCCCCAGTCTGGCCGACACCTTCCGCCTTCATCAGTTGCACCTTGAGATTCCAGGGAAGTTTCCTAATTCATTTATTGTTTTTTTTTTCTTTTTTTTTTTTGTAGCCTGCTATTTGTTGGTTTTGTAGTGCTAAAAACTTCTCCTCCAAGTATGGGAGAGGGTTTGTATTGTTTGATAATTTTAGTTTTGTTTTATTTTACTTTCTTTTTTTATGTAAAAAAAAATTTATTGTGTTAATGACTTATTATTTGCTTAGCAGTTTCCTCATTTTCATCTTAACTTGGCCAAAAATATTTAGTTATGTCTTGGATTTATTTTCTTAATTTGCAAATCCTATTTCTACCATAGATATTTAGATATCACTATCTTTAAAGAAAATCTCAAGGTTTGGAAGTTTGTAAATTCTTAAAAAATTAAAATTCATTTTTTTACCTTGAGATTAAGGTTTGAGCCTTTTTTCCTTGTAATGTGCTTCATTTTGTGAATTTTTTATTAAGTGAGTCCTCAAATAGTGCTAGAGTCTCTAGAACTTGATTTTTTATCATTTTGAGACCACATTATCGAATATAAGCATAAAAATGATTAAGGCATTTTAGGATTAGCCACTTATTCCTATTTCTTTTTTTATCGACCCTTTTATCCATTTAGTCAGCCCCATTAAGCCTATAGGAACCCTATTTTTTTTTATTATAATCCCATGTTTAGCTAGCCAATGAAGCCTAGTCCCTTGAAACATTAAATTGATCATGTTTTCTTTAGGATGGGATTTAGTTTCTATAATTAGAAAGGATTGTTTCATGAAATTAGTAAAGAGTCTTAAGTGTGGGGTTGAGTATTTTATTCTTTGGGTGGGAATGAGAGAATGTTATTTGATTAATTACTTGATTTTTGAATTGTTATTTGATTAATTTTAAAATAACTTTTCTTTCTTCCTCTCAAAATACAAAAAAGTCAAAGAAAAAAAAAGAAAAAAAAAAGAAGTCAAAACAATTTAAAAAAAAGACAAAAAGTTCAAAGAAATAAAATAGGAAGAAGAGGATGTATTTCTTTATCAAGGCAGTTCAATTCTATTTTGTAAAAGATATCAAGAGCCTAGAATTTTTATTGTTTTTAAGGTCCATGAGAGTGGGATTATATTTTGGGCATGAGATTTGTTCTTTATTGTGACATCAAGTGAGTTTCATTTGAAAAAGTATTTAGTAAGCATGATCAATTATTTTGTAGTCCACTAGCCTAAAAACACCAACCCTCTACCAAGGCCCCATTTCAACTAAAAGAAAGACCTTTTGATTTGTGCTTGTATTTGAATTTAAGTGGTGGAGATGTGATTTATTCTCAAGTTTATGATAGACTTTTAGACTATTTATTGGACGATGAGAGCATATACTAACCTTTAAACCCTTGGAATGAGGGGTATGTTGTGCAAAACTTGATAAATGAATTTATTTTTTTTTTTTTGGAATTTATGAATGGATAATCTTTGATGCATTCGATTTAGAGATAATTATGATTAAATAAGTATGCTAGAACACAATTTTTGTAAGTTTGAGAATTGATAAATTTTTCGCATAGCTCAATTAATTCGATTTGTTATGATGTCGATAAGGAGATGAAATGTGTTTATGAGTCAATTGTGTTAGTTTTTACGTGTTTTGTGCTTAGTGTTTTTCTTGTTTTGTTTTGAGTCTTTTGTTTGTTTCTTTTTCTGTTAGCTTAGTATTTTTGCTTATGGATAAGCAAAATGCTAAGTGTAAGGGAATTTGATAGTTTTTTATTTTTAAGTATTTTTAAGGCTAGTTTTATTATTAATTGAGTCTGATTTGGGAAAAAAAATATTAGATGATATCTCACTTTTGGCTTGTATTTTATAATTTTATACGAAATCCTGAAAATTGAAGATGATTGATGAATTATGGGAGTTTTAAGGGTGAAATTGTGCAATTTTAGAAATTCAGTGACCAAACAAAAATTTAACAGTTCATGGACCAGTTCTGATATTTTTCTTGACAGAAATTCAGTCCTTTCCTAATATGATATAGGAAGAGTCCTTGCAAAAGAGGAGTCCTTACAAAAGAGGAGTCCATGCAGAATTAGAAGTTTCATTGGGTTCTATTCAAAATAGGAAAGTTTATTATTTGTTATTTTCCTAAATGGAGAAGGAGAATATGTTTTTTCCTAAGGGGAGTAGGAGAATATAAAAAGAGGAGAAGGTTTTGTTTATGAGGATTATTATTTTCTGGAGAGATTTTTTGTTTGTTTTATTTTTATAAAGAGAAGTCTTTTGTTTATTTTTATTTTTCTAGAGAAGAAACTGTCCATAAGAGGAGAATTATTGGCCAACCATCAAGCTCGAAGAAAATTGAAGGCTACAAGGGTTTTATCATGAAAACTTTTCTATTTATTTTATTTTTATTTTGATGTTGGCTAGTAATTTCATTACAAACTAAAATAGTTAGACACTCGAGTATGATGAACCCTAAGATGAGTTTTGAATTGTTTTTTTCTTTAGATAATACAATCTTTTCATTATTTATGGAATTCAATTGTGTTTGCTCTTTATTTCCTTGAATTGATATATTCATAATATTAATTCTTGTCTTACAATTCTTTAAACTTATATTGAGAAATCAAGTTATTTGAATAGATTTATTATAATTGAAAGGAGTTGCATGTACCCCTAGAGATAGGATAACATAAATCCTCTGGATTATGGTTAAACCTAATAATGAAATTCAAAGAACTATAATGCAATTTTAGGGATTTTAATTAGGAAGAGATTTCAATTAATCAATCAAGAATTAGATGTTAATGATCTTCATAAACATTGAATTCGATTGTATTGTTGGACAATCAATTCCTTAATAAGTCTTAGGGGAATTCAATACTTAAGTGTCGTTTGTCATCCTGGTCACTTTTTTCTCTCTAGTTTATATTTTCATTATTCTAGTTTGTTGAATTATTTTATTTTAGTTTTTAATTAGTTAATTAATTCACTTAAATTTTTCAGTTAAATAATAGAAAAAGAGCTAATACTAATACTTTTAGTCCTTAAAAGATTGACACTCGATACTTCTACGTTATATTATACTCGATAGATGCACTTGCCTACTTGATCTATAGGTGTTGGCCTCAGACCATATCATAAATCCATCAAAATTCTGACAATATAATGACTAACAGTTACACCAATCAACCTTGCAAATCATATCACAATATACTTTCATTCTCAAGTCATAATTTATTAATATCTTATAAAAAAAATAATTAAAAAATGTAACAACCATTTCATCAATATCATTTCATAAAACAACATTTTAATCCATCAAGTATATGTTCTTAGCAATTAACCAATCACATGTTTAAGAATCATTAGTTATTTACTTACCTTCTCTTTTAAATTATTAAGTCATCAATAGTCTCAGCTTATTTCCAATATTATCTTCAATGCCTTAAGGACCTATTCCAATACACCAAATCAATCTATGATGATAAAGTAAGATTTTTTTTTTTATCTCAATATGCATGTATGCTCTTGTAATATATCATTACCTTAGTAGGTTGTTTTTATAATTACTTTTTTTCACAAATCTAAATGATACTTAAACTAGACATATATGGGTACAACATATCCAAAATTCATCTCAAAATATGTGCTACACAATCTAAGGTGAATTTTAGAATTTTGCCTTATTTTGGATGCAATTGTATGCTAAATAGTCCTATAAACTTAGTCATATCTCAAAATGTAGAAGTCAAATTGAAAACCCACATTAGGTTTATTTAACATATAAATGAACATTGTTGTTTATCTTTTACACATTCTCTAATTCAACTTCTAAGGTCCTCAAAAGAAGTGGCCAATCTTAGACTTTACTGGCATGAATAGATTCAGGATTAGTTCTAATCATAGACCCATATTTCTTAACACACAAAATATGAAGCAAAATTGCTTCAAAAGAATTTAGATGAAATATAAACCTACAACTTTTATGTTTTTTCATTTTACCTAATTCCCATTATAAACCCATGAAATTCATGAAAAATAGAACTAATAACTAAGCAGATCCCACAGGAATTAGTCATAATCAAATGATAATATCTTTTCACACACAAATTATTTGAAAAAAAAAAGATTTTACAAAAATTTAGATGAGACATAATCCTACAACTTTTATGCTTTGCACTTTGCCTAATTTATCTTATAGGGTTATGAAATCATGGGGGCAATAGTCTACTCTAACATCCAAACTAACACAATCAGCTCTTATTTTTCTTAAATTTCAACTTCCATACATGTACTCTACCTATAATTACTCCATAATTCTTACTAATTATGCATGTTTAACATGTTATGGGGAAGGAATTTCATATAAAAATAAGATCAAATCACTTATGTCTTTTGTCAAAACTAGAAAAACTTTAGGTTTCTTCCTAACTAGCTACCTTTTTCTTCTTCTTCTCCTTCTTCTTCTCCTTCTTCTTCTTCTCCTTCTTCTTATTCTTCTTTCTTTCTTTCTTTCTCTTTCTCTTGTTGCACCCCCTCACATTTTTTCTCTCTAATCTAATCCTAAAGGATGAAAAATTCAATTTGTATACCTACTCTAATAGGACAAAATCATGGTGGACTTATTACTATTGGTTTAAAGCTCAATTTTCCTCTTTTAGTCCATCATCTTCACTCTTTCATCACCTCTATCCATCTACAAAATCTCCATATGGTCCTTATACTTTTAATAAGTTTCAAAACACCATTATTTAAGATATTATAACATGCACACAATATATGACAATTTGTCATGCAACTATGCAAATATCATATTCATATTCAAATACTTCAAATGCTATGAAGTAAGTATTCATGCTTAAGTCATGTGATGCATATATGCAAATATATCATAATTAAAATACAAATGAATTAAGTTGAGGATGTTACAGTAAAAATTGATTCCTCAATTACTAATAATTACTAATAATTGATAATTCTAATTAATTATAAAATTAACAATTAATTAATAATTTTCTAATTACAAACAAAATTAATAATTAATAATTACTTCTTAATTTTCTAATTTATATAGAATTCAAAATAATATTATAAATATTAATTTCTAATGTCATAATTATTTTCTTATTCTCCAATAAATATACCAAATAAAATCATATACTACAAACTTATTCCACAATTAATAATAAATTCCTAATAATTCCTAACTTTCTCATTAATTATAAAAGTAACAACAAAATTAATAATTAATTCATAACTTTCTAATTAATTATATACTTATTTGTTAAGTCTTGCAATTCTAATTAATTACAAATGTTGTCCCTAGACACCAAGAAGGAGGGTTGAATTGGTGAATAAAAATTTCAAAAACAAGGATAAAGGGGAGAAGAAAGAGTAGAAGAGAGACAATCAATTTATAGTGGTTCAGGTATAATTGAGCCTACGTCCACTCCCCAATTAATCAATTGGGTATTTCACTATCTCAATGGTGTTTTCAAGCTCACACCCAACTTATACAACTTGTGTTTTGATGGCTAACATAAAACCTTACAACAATGTGTTTTTAGGCTAACACAAAACCTTACAACAATGTGCTTTTAGGCTAACACAAAACCTCACTCAAGTGTTTCACTAGGCTCACACTTAAACCTTTCTTGAAGTGTTTTTTACAAGCTAACACAAGACCTCACAACTTGGTGTTTAATACTCACACCTAATAATTACATTTTCATAAAGAAGATGAAGAAAATGAGTAGCAAAGATTGAGAGCTTTAATCACTTGTAATAAATTCCTTAGTGACCTTATTCATGGTTGTTTGGTGGAGTATTTATAGCCAAACTTCACCAAAGAGACGTTGCAGATCATATCTCATCAAATCTTTGAGACATACTTGACAGATTTTGCATTAAATGCTTGTCAGGATGAAATCGCGGTCGCTACTGCATTTTGCGATCGTGAATTCCAAATTCTTTAAGGGAAACCCCATTTGTGTCTAACGGCTAGTCCACATGGCAGCTTCTTATTAGTTCACTAGGAAAATATAGTCGTTGTCTTTTACCTACTTTCAGAAGTCACAGTCGCGAGTTTTCTTGCACAGGTCGCGACAAAGGATGTGAATCCATCTGCCAAAGTGGTCAATTTTCTTCCACATGAATCGCAGTCGCTACCAATAAGATGCCTCCGCAAAATTTGACTTCCAACAGTCTTCTGGGACACTTGTCAAGCTGTGGTTGTGGACTTGCTTCTCTCTTGAGTTACTTTGAAATTCGCAGTCGCGACTAAGGTGTGACTTTCACCACAAATTCGTCTGTCACATTTTGGCTTCTTCTTTTCCAAAGGTCGCGACCGAGAATGGCTTCGCGATTTCGCTTGCTTGAATTTCAGCATGTCTTAACATGAGTCGCGGTCACGAATCCTAGATTGCGGTCGCGATTTACATGTCACTTTGGAGTTTATCAACTCCTTTCATTTCTACTTGAGAGATTTATTTATTTCTGCAAAATCAACACTTATTTGAAATATTAGTGGTGATCAATCTACTTTATCAAGATCAAAAGAGGTTCTAAACTTAGGATTAATCATCCTAGTCCAATAATCTCTCCTTTTTTGATTTTGACAACCTAGATTGATCCAAAGTGGAAAATAAGTGTAGAGAAGTAAAATTGAATCATAACTTAGCAAAGATTCCTAAGTGTAAAATAATTTAGTAAAAACTTTCTAAGTGTAAAACTAATTTGCTTAAATTACTCCCCTTTAATTATGGACTTGCTTGCTTACTCCCCCTTAATTAGTTATCTCTAATTTTTCACTTGAATCTTGTTTAATCTCCCCCTTTGGCAAGATCAAAAAGATTTAGAGAATACCAAAGATAATTAAAGGAAAGTTAAGCATAAGTATAGCAAAATAATATAAGAAACAAACATTGAGAGCACAAAGAGATGCAAAAAGAAACAAACTTTTATATATATATACTAACTTTGAGATCACAAGTTTTGATTACAAAAGGTAACCAAATAAAAACAAAGTACAAAAAGAACCTAAATACTAAAAAACTAGTGAATCACTATCATAGTCAGAAGAGTCTTCCACAGTCTCTAGGAGGCCGCCTTCAGCCTCATCGCCATCTTCCACACCTTGATCCCCATCTTGAGTATCATCAAAATTTGCAAAGTCGGGAAGGTGGCAGGGTGGAATTTTGAGTTTCTCCTATAGATCCACCATGTCGCTATAGAGGTGGGAGAGGAAGAGTGATCGTCTCTTCATCATTCGCACAATCTTATCCAGCTTGTGGTTGATGGTGGAGAGCGATACTTTTTCCATTGGCTTCGATGGAGGAGGAGCAGAAGGGGCTAAAGAAGGAACCTCTTCAATGTGGAGGTGCTTCCTTTTGGACGCTTGAGAACTCTCCAGTTGTTGTGCATCATATGCGCCAAGTAAATAGGCATAGGAGTCAAGATGTATAGCCTTGGCGTTGACAAGATATGTGAGATCCAAAAAGTTTTGTGAAGGCAAATACTTTTTGGTGAGGAACTTTTCCTTGTCCTCGTCGAGAGCGCCCACAAAGCGATAAATCGCAGTGACATGCGACGAAAGTAAGAATTGACTCTTCGGCTTGGTGCTCATGTAAATCAATTGATCCACTAGATACCTGTCGGTCTGGATGGGCTTGTTTTTCACTAAGCAGAAGAGAAAGGCAAGATCTTTCTACGATACCTTTTCGTCCCCATCACCCCTAGCATTGATGGAGAACATAATGATGTGGTAAAGGATCAATAATGGCAATGTCTTGATGTGTTTTTCCAAGAAAGATCGAAGGTCGTGCTTGGCCTCTATCGAAATCTCTACCCAAAACTCTGAGTAAATGACATCGAGAGCAGCAATGACGAAGGGAATGTGCTCACCGATTTGAAGAGTGAAGAGGCTGGACAACTGCTCGAATGTGATGTAGTATGGATCTCCAAATGCCCAAAAAGTCATTCCATATTGCCATATAGGAGACTCCATTTTACTACTCAATTAGACCGTGCACATAAACTCTCGAACGATCTCTTCGTATCCGAGTTACGCATGAAAGATAAAGTCATTCCAGCCTAGATTGGATAAGAATGCCCAAATTTTATTGGTGAGGCTAAGAGACTCGAGCAAAAAGGAAGAAGGTATTTTGTTTGGGAGGATGGTTTTGGAGAGATTTTCTTTGTATCTTTCCTTTTCCTCACGAGTTACTCCTTTCATGTTGAGAAGAGAAGGAGGGGCAGAGGGTTGTGCAATTCCCTTGCCCTTGTCGGCTCTTGAGGCTTTCTTGGGTGCCATGGCAGTTTCTTAAGAGAAAGAGGAGAGATTTGAGAGATTTGGAGATTTAGAAGTTGGTAGATTGGAGTTATGATGAAATCACTATTTAAGGGGGTATTTATAGGCTTCAAGGGGTGTGAAAACGGTAAGAAACGGTTAGAAATGGATTAAATGAAGGGTTGGCAACGATTGGCAATCAAATCTCATAAATATGAGTCAGTTACTATAATTCGCATCCGCAATTTCCTCAGTCGCGACTGCAAATTCCAAAAAATGTGAGTAACGGACAAATTTTTCTCGGGAATGCGCACTGCAATAGTCAAAATTTTGAAAAATCGATAAAATTTGCGGTGGATAGTGATTTTCGCGATCGCGAATTGACATTTGACAGCCAAAAAAGTTAACTTGTAATTCGCGATCGTGAAGAATGAATAGCGACCACGAATTGCGAGTCATCAAGGATAAGAATGAAAATTTTGAAAAAACATGTGATCTCCTAAAATCAAAGTATAAAATCTTTCAATATCATTAATCAAACATATCACACACATATATCACACTAGATCAAACAAGAATTTTCACTTGAGGGA
>CATIWR010377162.1:0-20994 GCA_949677035.1 Omphalea diandra
AACTTTCAACCATAGCATAAGTTGAGGGGGAGCTTCATATTATCACACTTAGGATTTTTAAGGCATTTCTCTTAAATTAATTGGATGTCATACTTAGAATTTCATCTTAAGTGTTCATTGATTCTATAGTATATTTAACTTCACATTTCTGCATCTATCTTTTAACTTTGGATCAATCTAAGTTGTTAAAATAAAAAAGGAGGAGATTATTGGACTAGGAGGGTTAATCCTAGGTCTAGGAACTCTTTTGATATTGACAAAGGAGATTGATCATTATTAATGGTTTATTTAAGTGTTGTTTTGCAGAAATTAGTAGGATCTTCAAGTGAAGTTGGATGAAACTCTTAAACTCCAAGTTGACTTCTAAATCGCGACCGTAATCTCATATTCGTGATCGCGATCCATGAGAAGACTTGCTAGAAATCAGATAGGAGAAATGGCGGAGCCATTCTGAACCGCGACTCACCCAAAAGAAGGAGTCCAAAAGTGATAGACTGATTCGCTATCTATGTAGCGTTAGAGTTGCGAACGTGATTTTCAAAAAGCCTCAAGACGGAAACAAATCCACAACCAAAGCTTGACAAATGTCCCAGGTGACCGTTAGAAGATGAAAATCGCAAAGGCAACTTGTTGGTAGCAATCGTGATTTGTGAAGAGGAAGATGCAATTTCTGACAGACAAATTTGCATCTTAAGTCACGGCTTGCATAAAGAAATTAACGACTGCTACTTTTATCAGCAGATGAATCGCAACGACTATATTTTCTAGTGAACTAATGGCAAGAAGACACATGGACTAGCCCTTAGACATAAATGGGGTTTTTTCCCGCAAGTTTTGGCTCCCGTATGAAAATTTAGAAATTGCGACCGCGAATGAGCAGTAGCGACCGCGACTTCAGCCTAATAAGCAATTAATGCAGAATCTATCTAGCATACCTTGAAGATTTTATACTAGTTTTATTGCAACGTCTCTTTGGTAGGTAGAGACTATAAATACCTCACCAAACATATGCAAATGCAAAAGAATTGATAACTTTGTAGCCTTACTCTTGCAATTTTGCTACTCAATATTTTCTATTCTTTTAGAGATTGTTTAGTGCGAGCATAAACACCATTTGTAAAGGTTGTAGTGTCAACCTGTAAAAACACTAAGAGAGGTTATTGTATGAGCCTGTAAAAACACAAGTGTAAAGGTTATTGTATGAAGCCTCAAAAACACAAGTGTAAAGGTTGTTGTGTGAAGCCTCAAAAACACAAGTGTAAAGGTTGTTGTGTGAGCCTTTAAAACACAAGTGTAAAAGTTTGGTGTGAGCTTGAAAACACCATTGGTAGATAGTGGAACACCCAATTGCGCTGAGAATTGGGGAGTGGACGTAGAGTCAATTATACCCAAACCACTATAAATCTTATGTTTACTTTCTACTCATTCTTTTCCCTATATTCTTGTTTTAATTTTTATACACCAACTCAACCCCCCCCCCCCCTCTTGGTGCCTAAGGCCAACAATTATATTCTAAATCGTCCTAATCGGCCATTATTATTAGGATAATAATGAATGAAGACTAGTATGTGTTTTGATTGATGACTTTGTTTTACTAGTCATGAATATGTGATATTAAGTCAAACACATAGATACATATTTAATAAATATTATATTGGACCAACTTGCTATGAGAACATTACATGGATAAATAGTCATAAGGGATTCTCATGCAATAGCATTAACTTAATCATCTGACCTGAAAATCAACGTGAATTCCAATATGATGAACTTTATATTTTAATACAGTCCAATATTATCTTTAATAGGATGATTATACAAACTGATGTTGGATATAAAGTAAATCATATAAAGGAATATGTGTGATTGAGAAGGAATTTATCTCTCATATATTTTTGAGAAATATATCTCTGAGCCCCTCGATAAGTTAGATTGGAGAGAATGCATGGCCATGCGAAAATGAATTGATAATAGTGTCAATGTCATTTTACACCAGTATACTTAGAGATCAAGAAATAATTCAATTATATAAGGATGACATGATCCATGTCTTATGTTCAATTAAGATAAAATGTGATAAAAGGATTATAATACTATTTATAAAATATGTTAGGTTGGATCATTAACCTTCATATAATTTGGATAGTCATAATATATAGCTAGAGACCACTTATGACTTGTGAACCAAAATAGGTTTTGGGCCACTACCAATATTATGTGAACCTATAGGGTTGCACACATTTAATAGGCCCAAAGTGAATTTGGGTTTTGCTACTCTCTTTATTTATAATTAAGATAATTAGAGAAATTATCTTAATTATTTAGATATCTATAGGATATTATCTTATATGTATCTTTTAAGATACAAAGTTTGCATAAATATCTTAACAGTTAAGAGATATATACACGTTTAGGGTTTTACGATAGCTAGAGAGTGAACATTCAAGTTAATTTTGTCAAAATGTTTTAAAGAGAAAAAAAAAAACCTAGTGCTAGCACACAACCTATTTTGGAGATAGCGTATTTGTGCAGATACTTGCAGAGGAGATCATCCTTGGGTGACGTCTAAATCTGACTCCAAGCTTGAGATTGGGTGTTATTAGTGTAAACCCCCTTTTTTACCTTCCAACAATCCTACATCTCTTATCCAAATAGGTAAAGTTTTCACATCCTTAGTTTTTATTTAATTGAATCGTATGGATCCTTCATAGGTTTCCTTAGAGAAAATTTTTTATTTTTCCATTATGTTCGTTTTGCAAAACCCAACAAAAAGAATTTCAAAATGAACTTCTTAAAAATTTTGTTTGAAGAATAGCGTTTCACATAATTTTTTAGCTCTTAGAACACCATAACAAAATGGTGTTGTAAAGAGAAAAAATAGAACTTTGATTGAGATTGTTAGGAATATGCTTAATGAGTATTCTCTTCCAAGCTACTCTTGGGCTGAAGCCATCAACACCTTTTATTACATTGCAATAGAGCTTTTAAAAGACTTATTCTAAACAAAACCTTTTATGGCCTATAAAATGGTAGAAAGCCTAAGATTTCATACCTTAAAGTTTTTTTTATATAAATGCTACATTTTGAATACTAAGGACAACCTTAGAAAATTTGCTTCTAAAATCAATGAGGGTATCTTCTTAGGTTATTCCACCACTAGTAAGACCTATAGAGTTTTCAACAAAAGTCCATGACAGTTGAAAAATCTATGAATGTTGTTTTTTATGAATCTAGTGAACTTGATTTTGGAAAAGGTACTCTTATTGATGGTCTTGTAGGTGACTTTGAGAGATTAGTGCTCAATTCTTCACCTAATGAGCATGTGATTGAAAGGAGAAATCAAGGCATTTATTTCAAACTTGGGATGGGTTGAATTCATTTTTTGAAAGGAGTCCAAATATAAAGTTATTGTAAGGGAGTTCATATGCACAGTGGAGGTGAGTAAGAATACCACATCTAATGCAAGTATGTATGGGTCAACCTTTATTTGCTTAGGATAATAATACTATATCACTTACCTACATACATACGATCTCTTTAATCTTCAACTTGGAGACTCTGTTCCATTTTGCCTTTCCTCTTTTGATTTCATTTTTTCTGATTTTTAGCAAGAGATCTAAAGAAATTTGTTGCTAAGAACATCAAAACTTTTCCCATTTAGCTTCTTCATTGCATCATCACCTTTTCAATCAATACTAGGGGTGATAGTAATGAAAAAGTATCTCAAAAAGACCTTTCTTTCTTTTATTCATTCTCAATAACAAACCTATTCACTCTTTGTGGACTCATAGGGGCATATGAGCCTTAAAACCAAAGCTCAATTCCTTTTTCACTAATATATAACTATCATCTACAGGTTTAAAGGGACACTTACCCCTAAAATTGAAGCAACCTCACCCCCTACATACCTTTTTATTGGACTAAGTTAGTGAAACCTAAGTCAAAGGCCTCTTTTGATCTTGACAATAAAAATTGATAGGTACTAATGTCTTAATTAAGTGTTGTTTTTGCAATTCCTAAGTTAGGTTTACATTGAAAGTTGGATGAAATCTCTAGCATTCAGTAAGGCATCCAAATTTGCAATTAGGATCCTCTAAATCGTGACTGCGATCTTGCAACAAGGATGGATGAACTTAGGCAAGATAAATTCATAGGGGAAATTGCATTTGCGATCTAGCCAAGGAAAACTTAACTAACATCCAGAGAGATTTATGGTGGTGTTTGCGTCCAGAGTCATGATCACAAATTTTGTAGCTGAAAGGAGGGAACCCAGTCTACAACCATAACATGTCAAGTGTCCAAAATAACTATTAAGATATCAAAATTTATTAGGGCAAAGTACTTATCGCAACTGCAACCCAAAAGAGTGATTTCTCCTCACCAAACAAAAGATTTTGTGGTCTATGTCGTGCCCAAGAAGAATCTTAATCGCGACTTTTGGTTGGTTAATCAAACACAATGACTATATTTCTTAGAGCATCAATGGTAGTAGGATATGTGGACTAGCTGTTAGACACAAAAATGAGGTTCTCTATTGCGATTTCGGTCTTCCCATCATGACTGCGAAATGTCAATCACGACTGTAAAATCAGTCTAATAAGCATTTAATGTAAAATCTACCTAATTTGCCTTAGAGATTTAGGCATGGTTTGTTAGTAACGTCTCTTTGGTGGATGTTGCCTATAAATACTCCACCAAACAATAATAAATGCAAGAGAATTTCATTAATTATAGTCAGACTCTTACAAATTTACTTCATAACTTCTTATTCTTTGATTATGAGTTATTGTTGTTGGGTGTAAGCATTAAATACCAATGTATTTAGGTTGAGAGTTAGCCTAGCTATCAAAATTCTTGAAATAAGTTAAAGTTTGAGCCTGTGTAAAACACTTGAGTGAGGTTTTGTGTGAGCCTTAAAACATAAATTGTAGGGTTGTGTGTGAGCCATCAAAACACTTTGTACAAGTTTGATGTGAGCTTGGAAACACCATTTTAAGTTGCGTGAAACACCCAATAGTAAAGAATTGGGAAGTGGATGTAGGGTTTGTTAACACCCGAACCACTATAAACATTATGTGTTCTTTCTTTCTACTCTTCTTCCAATCTCCAAACACCTCACCTTCCCTTTAAATTTTTTAGTTTCCCACCAATTCAATCCCCCTTCTTAGTGCTCAGTGGCCAATAAGTGGTATCAAAGCTAAGTCTCATTCAAGCCTTAATTGCGTAAGAAAAGATCAATGACATAAGAAGGAATCTACATCCATCTCAAGCCATATTTTGATGGATCTGACTATACTCATTATATGTATAAGATGGAAATATACTTAGACTGTGATGTGGTGGATCTTTGGGACATCGTAGCAAAAGAGTGGAAGCCACCTACTAAGGTGGTTGATGGAAGTGAAGAATTGATCCTAAGACAAGAATGGGTTGCAGCTCACAAGAGATCTAATGGCAAAAATAAAAGGGCTATAGCAATCCTTCTTAGTTCTCTATTAGGAGAAGAAATAGAAAGAGTCCAATATTGCTTCACAACTCATGGGAAATGGAAGGCCTTGAAAAACTACCATGAAGGCACTGCATTGGTAAAGTCCAGCTGGTTAGAAATGTATGTGACTGAATAGGAGCTATTTATGACAAAGAAAAAGGAAAACATCACGAATATGATGAATAAGCTCCTTTCGATTGTCATAAACATGAAGAAATTTCAAAGGATTCTCACCGATCATAAGGTAAACTCAAAAATTCTTAAATCTTTACCTCCTAAAAAATTTAGTGTCAGAGTTTACAGCATCTAAGAGTCAAATCCTGAGATTAGGAAGGTGCAAACTAATGTTCTCATAGGTAAGCTTATAACTCATGAGCTACCCTTTAAGAAGGATGAAGAGATGAGAAGATGAAAAGAGAAGGAGACAAAACAAACAAAGCAAAAAGGAAGACCTTAGCTTTCAAATCTTCATCCAAAGAAAAGGAACCAGAAGTTATTTCAAATGAGGAAGATAGTGTTAAAGAAGAGGAGGAGCTGACCATGCTTTGAAGAATAACAAAAGAGCTGATAAGGAGAAGAAAAGATAGAAAAAACTTCAAGAAAGCAACTCCAAACCTCAAAGAAAGAATGGGTGAGGTTACATGCTATGAGTGTGACAAACAAGGCCATATCAAATATAACTACCCCAAATTAAAGAAGAAGAAGAAGAAGAAGAAGAAAGGGGACAAGGAGAAGAGGAAGAGCTTCAAAGCAACTTGGAATGACAACTCAAGTGAAAAGGATGAAAAGGAGGAAATTGTAAATTTATGTTTCATGGCACAAGATTACTCTTCAAATGAGGTAAGCTCTTCATCCCATTCTTATGAAAATTATGATGAATTAGATGATATAGATGATGAGCTCTTAGAAGCTCTCACTTTGAGATGTGACAAATGCAAGTCACAAATGTTACAAGAAAAAAAATGAGCCAATCTATATGATGAATTTAAATCCTTAAACAATCTTGTAAGTGAGTTGAGGACTTTCAATGAAGAACTTAAGAAATTTATTGAGAGTCTCTCTAAATCATCTTCTTCTCTAAATTCCTAAAGAAAGGAAAATGATACATTGAAAGGAAAAGTAATTGAGCTTAGAAATTCCATTTTTAGGTTTCATAAAGGGAAGGAAGCTACATTAATTGTATCCCAAAACCTCCTTTGGTTAAACATGGTATTGGCTTCAATGGAGCCTCCTCATCATCTAATCCCCTTCTCACAACTTTCATTAGAGCTTCAACCCCTCAAACCTTTAATATTGAGGTAGTTGGAAGGAAAAGTGCTCAAAGTACTAAGCCACCATTGCCTAAGGGCAAAGGGAAAACACATAAAGGCTCGAAGCCTATGCCAAAGAGGGCTAATCATGCATATATTTATATCAAGAAACATGCTCACTCCAACACACACAGAAAGTTTACTTCAACACCTTACCATTCATGCTCATGCTCACACTCATATCATCATGGCATGAGAAATACCCCTACTCATACCAAAGCCATGTATAGGAAGAAGACTCACAAGTCTAAACTCCAATGTCATTATTGCATGAAGTTTGGTCATATTAACATTTATTGTTATATTTGGAAGGCTCATCTCAAATTGGAGGACCTTTCTAGGCCTAACCCCCTAGAACCCAAGTATGCTTGGGTACCAAAATAAAAATGATTTATTTATGTTGTGTAGGATTGTTTGGCAATCACCAACAAAGTGAATGATTGGCATGTGGATAATGGATGCTCAAAGCACATGATAGGCAATAAGAAGCTATTCATGGCCATAAAAGAGAAGGAAGGTGGCAATGTCACTTTTAGAAACAATGCCAAGGGTAAGGTAATTGGCATTGGCACTATTGGTAAGAATGGTTGTTTTCTCATTGATGATGTTTTACTTATAGATGGATTATAACATAATTTGCTTAGTGTAAGTCAATTATATGATAAAGGTAAGAAAGTCAGTTTTAACCTTAGAGAATGTCGAGTTACCACTTTGGTGGATAAAAAGGTAGTCTTCAAGGGTGAAGGGAAGGGCAATACCTATCTAATTGACTTAGATAATTTAGCTAAACAATTTTTCAAGTGTCTTGTGTCACTTAGCAATGAAACTTGGCTTTAGCATAGAAGACTTAAACATGCTAACATGGAGATCCTGTAAAGCTTATCAAAAGGAAAGCTAGTGGAAGATCATCCCAAGCTAAAGTTCTCTAAAGACAAGACATATGGACCATGCCAAATAGGAAAGCAACATCTATCCTCTTTCAAAGCAAAAAATGTTGCATGTACATCTAGACATCTTCATCTTATCTATATGGACTTGATAGGACCTCCTATGAGTGCTAGTTTAGGTGGAAAATATTATATACTTATGCTAGTGGATGATTACTCTAGGTTTACTTAGGTATCCTTTATAGCTCATAAGCATGACACCTTCAATGCTTTCTAAAATTTTGCAAAATTAGTTCAAAATGAAAAAGTTATTTAATTTCTTTTACAAGGAGTGAACATGGAAAAAATTTTCAAAATGAATCTTGTGAATCTTATTGATCAGATAATGGGATTTTTCATAACCTTTCAACTCCTAGAACACCACAACAAAATGGTGTTGTAGAGAGGAAAAATATAACAATAGTAGAGATGGCTAGAACTATGCTCAATCAGTATTCATTACCTAATTACTTTTGGGCTGAAGCTATCAATACTTCACGTTACATTACAAATCATGTTTTGAAAAGACTAATTCTTAATAAAACTTCTTATGAGCTTTAGAATGGTAGAAAGCCTAAGTTGTCATACCTAAGAGTGTTTGGATGTAAGTGTTACATCTTAAATACTAAGGATAATCTTAGAAAATTTGATTCAAAAACAAATGAAGGTATTTTCCTAGGATATTCCACCTCTAGCAAAACCTATAGAGTTTTCAATAAAAGTACTATGATTGTTGAAGAGTCTATGAATATTGTGTTTGATGAATATAGTAAATTTGATCTTGGGAAAGGTTCTCTTATTGATAATCTTGTATGTGACTTTGAAAAATTAGAGTTGGAGTCAACCACAAGAGAGATGACTAATGAACATGATAAAGGCAAGTCATCAAGAGAAGATAAGAAACCTCAACGTCAACAAGGGGAAATCCTAAATCAAGATCTTCCTAAGGATTAAAGATTCTCTAAGCATCACCCAAAGTATTATATCTCAACTCAATTCTTTAGATAATAATCTTGCATTTGTTTCACAATTTGAACCAAAATCTATTGATAAGGTTATCGATAATAAGGGTTGAGTAATTGTTATGTAAGAGGAACTCAACCAATTTGAAAGAAATAATGTATGTGAACTTGTTTCTAGGCATAAGGAATACTCTATTGTAGGATGCAAATGGGTGTTTAGGAATAAGTTAGATGAGCAAGGTTTCATTACTAGAAACACGGCTAGATTGGTTGTTAAGGGTTACAACCAAGAAGAAGTCATTAATTATGATGAAACATATGCACCTTAGCAAGATTAGAGACCATTAGGATTCTTTTAGCATATGCATGTCGCATGAATTTTAAACTCTTTCAAATGGATATTAAAAGTGCATTTTTAAATGGTCCCATTGCGAAGGAAGTTTATGTTGAACAACCTCCTGGTTTTGAATATCATATTTTTCCAAATCATATTTTTAAGTTGAATAGAGCCTTGTATGGGTTGAAACAAGCTCCAAGAGCTTGGTACGAAAGGCTTAGTTCATTTCTTTTGCAAAATGATTTTAAAAAGGGAAAGTTGATACAACCTTATTTGTTAAAAGGCACAATCATGATACACTCATTGTACAAATATATGTTGATGATATCATATTTGGTGCTAATAATGAATCTCTTTGTAAGGACTTTGCTACTAAGGAATTTAAGATGAACATGATGGGAGAGCTCAAATTCTTTTTTAACCTACAAATAAAGCAAATCAAAGAAAGGATTTTCATCAACCAAGCCAAGTACACAAAGGATATACTTAAGAAATTTGGCATAGAAGGATGTAAAGTAGCAAAGACACCAATGAGTGCTACCATCAAACTAGATAAGGATGAATTGGGTAAGTCTGTTAATGAGAAGAGATATCATGATATCATTGGTTCTCTACTCTATTTTACTACTTTTAGACCCGATATCATGCTTAGTGTATACATGTGTGCTAGATTACAATCTTGCCCCAAAGAATCACATTTTAATGCTGTGAAAAGGAGTTTTACATGCTTACACGACACATTACATTTAGGTTTATGTTATCCTAGAGATTCATCATTTAGCCTTATAGGATATTTGGATGTGGATTATGCCGACAGTCTTTTAGATAGAAAGAATTCTTTAGCAACTTGCCAATTCATAGGAGAATACTTAGTATCTTGGTTTAGTAAGAAGTAAGTTTTGGTCGCCTTATCCACCACCGAAGTAGAATATGTGGTTGTAGGTTGTTGTTGCACGTAAGTTCTTTGGATGAAACAATAATTAAAGAATTATGGCAAAGTTATTGACTACATTCCCTTCAAATGTGATAACACTAGTGAAATAAATCTTCAAAGAATCTCATCCAACACTCTAGGAGTAAACACATTGATATCAGGCATTATTTTCTTAGAGATCATATCAAAAATGGTGATGTAGTATTGGAATTTATAGATACTAATCATCAACTTATGGATATTTTCACTAAAGCTCTCAATGAAAAAGGATGACCTTCATTAAGAGAGAGTTAGGAATGCTTGATGGAAGCTCTTTGAAGTGAAAGTTGAATCTTTTAAAATGCTCATTGTTTGATGTATTATTTTGAATGATTCTTTCTTATATTTGATGAATGTGTAGTATACCTCTTTGGATGTCTTAATTCTTTATGTAATTATGATTCTCAATGCCAATTTGCATGAATTATGCATCAATATATTAAGTGGATCACAATTTAGAAGGTCAAATCTTATCTTTTCATGTTTTCTTTTCTTGACTTGTAATTCACGGTTGCTACTTTTTTTTTCACAATTGCGATCTATAGGTACTTGTCAATCATTCTGTCACCCATCATTTCATGATCGTTATTTTCAATTTCCATGGTAAATTTTTTCAAAAATTCAAAAGTTTAATCTATTGACTCTATTGGTTTTCAAGGATTTTTTGTTTGTTACTAAGATATTTTGTAATTAACGATCGAGACTTGCAGTTCCAATCGCAAATTTGAGTAACTGTGAAACATTAATTGATTTAATTGCCAACTAATGTTACCCCCTTATTAAATGCAAGTTTGACCATTTGTTACCATTTTTACACTTTTTCTTTGCCTATTTAAACCCTTATAACAGTGTTATAACTCATTTACACAATTTATTCATCTCTCTTCATTCTTACACCTTAAACCTTCTTCAAATCCTTTTTCATCTACAATGGCTCCTAAGAAGGCTTCTAGAGCAAAAAAAGTGAAGGACATAGCCCAACCGTCTGGTCTTCCTGCCTTTCATTTGATGAAAGGAATCACCAAGGAAGAAAAGGACCGCTACAAAGCCAATTCTTCCAACATCATCCAACCAAATAAGATTCCCTCAACCTCTCTCTTTGAATCTCTTGGAATCAAGGATGAAATCCATTCCACTCCCCTACCTAAGCTTAAAACCAAATCCTCTGTAATTTTTCTCTCCTTAATTAATAAGAAACTAGAAAAGGTTATGAGGATGATCAAGAGAATATTTCTTCTACTCTGTCACCTCCATAATGATTTGGTGGATCTTCAAGAAAAGATGGGTGCTACTCCTTGCTACCTCCTTGACCTTAAGGATTGGGAGAACACTCCTGAAGAAGAAGATGATCAAGAAGTAGAGAAAGGTGATGAAGCTCAAAGAGGAGGTGCAGATGAAGAAATTGATGTCTCCGGAGATGATGATAGCTCTCCAATATTCTAACTTTCTTTTAGGCTTTTAGTGTTTTCTTTTATTTCTTTTGCTTCTTTATTTTCTTGTAAGTATGTGATCCAATAGTTTTCAATGAATAAAAGTGTTGTTTTCTTTGTAATTGTTGCTTTATATACTTACTTATCACATGTGATTGCTCTATACCTATTTCATATCCTTGTTTATCATATATGATTGTTTTATCTTAATTTATGCTTCATATGTTTGTCACCTATGCACTTTTACTTCAATATTTAAGTTTCCTTTCTTTATGATGCTGCCAATGGAGGAGAGAAATAGTAGTAAAAGAATATGCACGATACATTATAAGGGAAGTATAAGTTGAGGGGGAGCAATGTGAGCAATCTAATTCAAAATATAAATCTTTGACAAATTTATTTGATCAATAAATTTTTTTTAATTGATTAACCATCTCAACTTTACACTCATGCAATTCATTTTCCTTAAGTAAAATCAATCTAAGTTGTCAAAATCAAAAAGGGAGAGATTGTTAGACTAGGTTGGTTAAGTCAAAGACCTCTTTTGATCTTGACAATGAAGATTGATAGGCCCTAATGTCTTGTTTAAGTATTGTTTTTGTAGTTTATATGTTAGGTTTACATTGAAAGTTGGATGGAAGTCTAAATCTCTAGCATTAAGTAAGGCATCCAAATTCGCGATTAGGATCCTCTAAATCATGATTGCGACCTTGCAATAAGGATGGATGAACTTGGGTCATATCAATTCACAAAGGAAATAGCAATCGTGATCCAGCCGAGGAAGACTTGAATAACACACAAAGAGATTCGAGGTGGTGTTTGCGTCCAGAGTCGCGACCATAAATTTTGTAGTCGAAAGGAGGGAACTGAGTTTGCAACCATAATATGCCAAGTGTCTAAAATGACCATTGGGATATCAAAATTCGCAAGGATGAAGCACCTGTGGTGACTGCGACCCAAGAGAATGATTTCTTCTCACTAAACAGAAGAATTCGCAATCCATGGCATGCCCAAATAGAATTTCAATTGTGACCGCGACTTTTAGTTAGTTAGTCAAACACAACAACTATATTTCTAAGAGCACAATGGTAGTAGGACACGTGGACTAGCAGTTAGACACAAAACGGGATTCTCTACCACTATTTTGGTCTTCCCAGTGTAAATTTGAAATTCGTGACTGCGAAATGCCAGTCATAATCGCGAAATTAGTCTGATAAGTATTTAATGCAAAATCTGCCTAACTTACCTTAGAGATTTAGGCATAGCTTGTTAGCAATGTCTCTTTGGTGGATGTTGCCTATAAATACTACACCAAATAGACATGAATGTAAAAGAATTTCATTAATTAAAGCCAAACTCTTACAAGTTTACTTTATAACTTCTTATTCTTTGATTGCGAGTTATTATTTTTAGGTGTAAGAATTAAACACCATTGTATTTCGGTTAAGAGTTAGCCTAGAGATCAAAACTCTTGAAATAAGTTAAAGTGTGAGCCTGTGTAAAACACTTGAGTGAGATTTTGTGTGAGCCTTGAAACACAAATTGTAGGGTTATGTGTGAGCCATCAAAACACATTGTACAAGTTTGGTGTGAGCTTGGAAACACCATTTTAAGTTGAGTGAAACAACCAATAGTGAAGGATTGAGAAGTGGACGTAGGGTTTGTTAACGCCCAAACCACTATAAATATTATGTTTTCTTTCTTTCTACTATTTTTCCAATCTCCAAACACCTCACATTCCCTCCAAATTTTTTAGTTTCCACCAATTCAAGCCCCTTTTTTGTGCTCAAGGGCTAACACTTTCATACAAAAATTTCCTTGACCTTAACTATCTTATCAATACCAAAGCCATAAGGGGTAACTCATATGAGTACTTGTTTGGTGCATATGGTATAAACCATTGAAAGGCTTTACAAGCCTTCAAACAAAAAAAGTTTGTCATTAAAGAAGGTGAAGATGTAGCTCAAGAAGAAAAACATCCAAAGGAATCAAAGGTAAAGCTAAAAGTACCCATTTCTTCAAAACCTTCTTTTTCTACACCTTTTTTTGCCAAAGTTTCATAGATGTTGAAGAAAGTTTTCAAGAGACTTAACTTTCTCCAACATCTCTAAAGGGACATTATTGAAATCCAAGAAAAGCGAGGCCTTCCCCATCATGCCATCTTATTAATTTTGAATTTTCTGCAGAGGAGGAGGAAGAAGAAGAAGAAGAAGCACCACCAACCATAAATGTTGAAGAAGAAGAAGTCTAAGACAGTGAGGATGAAGAACAAGATGAATTTGATGATGATATCTCCCTAGATTTCTAGATCCTTTTTGTTTTTCCTTCTTTTATTTTTTATCTCTCTATTTCTATTTTTATCTTATGATTTTTGTTTTTAATCTTTAGGATCCTCATGATGTGATCACACATTTGTAATAGTTAAGCCCTTTTATATTTGTTAATATTATCTATTAATGTAATGATTATTATTTTGTGTTCATTCTTATTATGTTGATTGTCTTTGATATGTCTTATGATTAATTGCCATTATTTCTCTCTACATTTCCCCATCTCACTCTTTCCCTCTATTTTTTATCTTGACCAAAGGGGAAAAAGATACTACAATATGCAAAGTTCATATATGTTAATCACATAACATAAGAGTATAGATTAAGATGGAGTAACCTTTTTAAAATCAAACTTAGCCACATTTATGCTTATACTATGAATCACTTCAAATTCATTTGATATTACACATTGAAGATTATGCATGACAAATCCTTTGTATATTCAATCTATATTGTCAAAATCAAAAAGGGGCAGATTGTTGGCCTAGGTTGGTAAAACCTAAGTCAAAGCCCTCTTTTAATCTTGACAACATAGATTAAAAGATTCTGATATAATTTCTAAGTGTTATTCATATAGAAACTAAGTTAAAAACTCATTGAAAGTTGAATGAAAGTAATAGCAAGCAAAATGCTCAAAATACCAAAACTGTCTCCTAATTTGCAATTAGGATTAGAGGATTGTAACTGATACTCAAGAAAAATTGGGAACAAAATTGGGACTACTACTCAAGAAAAATTGGGAACAAAAACTCCAGTTTGATTTGCAAAGACTGTCGCAACCGAGGTAGCGATTGCTATCTTTAAATTATCAAAAAGGGATTTTAAATAGTCAACCAAGCAGAGCCAAATGTCAAGACAACTGTTTAAAGTTCAAATGTCGTGGCAATGACTTCTTAGTAGCGACCATGATCTACACAAAGCATCGAACATCAAAACTCCAATTGGATTCATAGTAGGAGTAACAGCTAACCCTTTAAAATTGCAACAATCAATTTTGTTAACTGTTAGAGGGTTCTAACAGCTAGTTCCTTGAAGAACCAGTTCCAAACTATCAAGTGTTACTATATGTTAGACACATTTGAAGATCTCAACTATGACTGAGCAAAATATAGAGAGAATTATGGATCACAATCATGACTTATGGTAGCTACCATTATCTCAGTCTGATAAGTATTAAATGTAGGATTTTGTCGCCAACTTTAGAGATTTAGATATAGTTTCATTTGTAATGATTATTTAGTGGTTAAAAACCTATAAATACTCTACCAAATAGCTTTGAATGCAAGAGAATAACAATTAATTATGGCCAAACTCCTGTAATTTGATTCCTTAATTCTTAACTCATTAATTCCTTGTACTTGAGTTATAAAGGTTAAGTGTGTTCCATTAAACATCATTGGGTTTAAGTTTTTAAAATGAGCCTAGTAAGAAAAACTCTTGTAACGTTTGAGTGTGAGCCTTGGGAAAACACTTATAAACGTTGTGTATGAGCCTTAGTAAAACACATTATTGTAAGTTAGGTGTAAGCTTGTCAAACATCCTTGTGAGTTAGTGAAATACGTAATTAGAGAACTGGAGAGTAGATGTAAGTTTGGTTAAAACCCAAACCACTATAAATTTACTTGTGTTGATTCTTCTCATACTCTTTCTCTAAACTTTACATCACTTGCTTTCTCTATAAAATTTTAAATTTTCCACCAATTCAACCCTTCTTCTTGGTACATAAGTGCCAACATTGCCTTTGTCTCTCTAATTGTGCCTAAAATAATAGATGCAACTATTAAGGGTGAGCATTGTGTTCTTGCTATGTAAGAAGAATTCAATCAATTTGAAAAGAACAAGGTTTGAAAATCGTTCATCAATCAATCATAGGCACTAAGTGGGCATTTAAGGACAAGCTAAATGAACTTTAATATGTTTCTAGGAATAAGGCTAGTTAGTAGCCAAACTTCATAACTAAGAGGAAGGCATAGATTATGATAAAATCTTTGCCCTTGTTGTAAGGTTAGAGCCAATTAGGATATTGCTTGCATTTGTTGCATATATGGATTTTAAAATCTTTCAAATGGATGTTAAAAGTGTTTCTTTTTTTAGTGTTTTTATAGAGGTGTAAGTGTATGTGAAATAACCTTCTAGATTTGAAAATCATAAATATCCAAATCATGTATACAAACTCACTAAGGCCTTGTACAACTTGAAATAAGCACTAAGAGCTTGGCATGAGATATTTAGTAACTTTTATGAAATAAAGGTCTTTCAAAAGGTCTAGATGACACCACACTCTTCATTAAGAAACACAAAGGGATATTTTGATTATGCAAACATATATAGATGATATTATCTTTAGTGCCACTAATATGTGTTTATGTGAAAAATTTTCTAAAGTAATGAAAAAAAAATTTGAAATAAGCATAACGAGTAAGCTCAAGTTGTTCCTTGGATTACAAATTAAATAGAAAACAGAGAATCTTCATCAACCAGGTCAAATACATAATGTAGTTGCTTAAGAAGTTTGGCCTAAGTATAAGCAAACCTTGCAAGACACAATGAGTACAAATACTAAGCTTGACATAGATGAGAATGGTAAGGCAATTGATCAAAAGTTGTATAGAGTTATGATTGGTTGTCTTATATACCTTATTGCTTCTAGGCCAAACATTATGATTAATATGTGTTTGTGCATAAGATCAATCTAACCCCAAGGAATTATACTTACATGTTAAACATATTCTCAAATACTTGAATGGTACACCCAACTTAGGATTGTGGTATCCTAAAGGTTTCTTATTCAATTTTAGAGCATATTTGGATGTTGATTTTGTTGGTTACACTTTAGATAGAAAAAGTGCTTTAAGAACTTGTCAATTATTAGGAGAATCGGTAGTTTCTCAGAGTATCAAAAAAGCAAAATTCAATTGCCTTTTCAACTACTAAGGCAAAATATATAGTAACAGGATTGTGTTATTCACAAATTCTTTGGATGAAATAACAACTTCTTGATTATAATACTTTTGTGGATCATGTTACAATCAAGTGTGATTACAAGTGCAATCAACAAAAAATCTCATTGAACATTTCAGGAGCAAACATATAGACATTAGACATCATTTCATAAGAGATCATATGAATAATGGAGATGTATTCTTAGAATTTATTGATAATAACCATCAATTGGCCGACATCTTTACCAAAGCTCTAAGTGATGAAAGAATATAATTCATCAAAAAAGAGCAAGGGATGTTTGATCGTGTTGGGTTTTATAGAACAAACACGGTGAAGAACAAAAATTTTAAATGTACAAAACCCAGTAAGGATCCATGAAATTATATTAAACTAAAGAAAAGGATATGAAAACCTACCAATTCAAATAAAAATGACAAAACTATTGAAAGGTAGAGAGGGGGGATTTACACTGGTAATATTCTACCTTGAGCTTGGATTCAAATTTAAATGCTACAAGAGGATGAACGTCCCCTACAAGTATCCATATGAATAAGTTGTCTCCCAAGTGAATAATGTGTTGGCATTATGGTTTTCATGGCTCTTTTATTTTCTAAAGGTAATGTGTATGTACGCTTTATTTTCAAAAACCCTAAAATATGTATATGTACAAACTATATATATATATATATATATATATATATATATGAGAGCACAATAAATATAATTTTACTTTTGCACTTGTTCTAAGTATGCAATTATATAGGTTCACCCAATGTCGGTAGTGACCCAAAAGCTCATTTTCAGCGCACAAATCATAAGTGATATCTAGCAAAACATTATGACTACATAAATTTTTGGAAGATAATTAATCCAACCTATCTTATCTTATAAATAGTATCGTAATCATTTTGGCACATCATATCTCAATTGAATATAAAGCATGAATCATGTCATCCTTATATAGTTTAATTAATTTATTTCTCAATCTCCAAATATATTGATGTAAAATGACATTGATAACCTTTATCAATTCATTTTCGCATGACTATGCAATATCTTCAGTCTAACTCATCAAATAGCCCAGAGATATATTTCTCATAAATACATGAAGGATAAATTCCTTTTTAATCATTGATATTTCTCTATATGATGTACTTCATGTTCAATATCAATCTATATAATTATCTTGTTAAAGATAATGTTGGACTATATCAATCATAAAGTTCATCATATTGGAATCTATGATTATTTTCAAGTCAAAAGATTTATTTAATACTATTGCATGAGAATCATTTATGACAGTTTATCCATGTAGTGTTTTTATGGCGGGTCGGTCCAATATAATATTTCTTAAATATGTATTTATGTGTTTGACTTAATATCTCATATACATGACCAGTAAACATAGTCATCAATCAAAATACATATTAGTCTTCATTCAATATTATCCCAATAATAATGATGACTAGGATAGTGTAGGATACAATTCTTTGCACTTAAGGGTTTTATTATCATGTCACATACTTGATGATCTTAAGTAGAATTAACTATTCATAGAATTTTATTATTTAGTAATAAACATAATATAATAGAGATATTTAATAAAATGCAATCAAGACATTAAAAAAAAATATCCATTACAAAATTGGCCTAGGACATATTACTAACATATTGTAACATCTTATGAAAGCTTATTCAAGTACACTCCTAAATCTCACAGTATATGCTCAGTGCTTTATTTGGTTGGTTTGTATTTTGATTGATTAATCACACTTTCAAGCTTTTAAATTCAATAACCAAAATTTAGATTATGGAATGTAAAGATTGAATTGTCCATATTCAATTAAGTTCTTGATATTACTATCATTGGATTTGATTGAAAAATTCATCAACTATTTTCAAAAGGTCTTTTAAAGTGGTTTAAATTAGTTAAAATCCTCAACGAGTATTAAAAGTAAAAAATAGTGACCAAACTTATCATTATTTTTTCTAAAATGACCACTGGATTTGCTTGTGAAATCCCTAATCACATTCTATCATGATCCATGGTCATTATAAATCCCAAAAGAGCGTTAGTAGATCTTTTCAATGATAGTTGTGAATAATATATGGTCATTTAGGTTAATTAAGTGAATTAAGTGGCCTAACTGATAGTCATAATAACCATTGGCTAACTCACAACTGTCATTGTTTATGGTCTCAATGGTCATTTTTTTGTTGATGAGTACTTAAATGACCGACCCTATTTTTGCTATCTTATTCAAATCTCTCACTAGTAATCTCTCTTTCTCAAATCCATATGACCTAATATGTAATTCTCAGCTTTCCATCAATCTTTGTCATCTCTAATCAAACTCCAAACCTTAAATGGCTCACAAAGTTGTTACACTAAAGAAGGTTAAGTAAACCATAAGTTGAAACCCATAACCTAACTCTAGCTTAAGCACAAAACATAGAATTAGTTATGTGCTAAACATCAAGAAGAAAAAGAACATCGTGACAAAGCTCTTCTCAACTCCATTAGAAAGATGCCTAGAATTGGCCTTAAAAGCAAAGGAAAAGGGAAAGTAGTAGAAGTTGAGGAAATAGAACATGATGTTTCAGTTAGAGCTCCTTTGATAATAGTAGTTAGACCTTACCAAATCTACTTCCTAAATAAACAACAAGCAAAATTGGCTTTCAAAATAGCCAAAAGAAGGATTAGCAAAGGTAAGTTCCTAGATTGGAAGGACCTAAAAAGGTATAGCCTAGCAAAGAAGGTTGGGAATCTCATAAATAAGTTGGAAATTTTTCTTTAGGATAGTAGAACTAGCCTATACTAAGCTTATGATTAACCACCTTGGATGTTATAAATGATGATTGTGAATTCAAAAAGACCTTAGGAACCATAAATTTTAAGTTATTTGGCAAACCTTATAAAATAACTTCAAAGAACCTATGCCTTTGTTTTAAGGTCATTAATGATGGGTATTTTGAGCAACCCCCAACATTCAAATTAGGATTGAATGAGTTTTAGTGTGTGTGTGTGTGTGTATAGTCAAACATTGTTTACATTCTTCCAATAGTAAGGCCTCTAGTATAAAAAGCCACGCCTTTAGGGTAGCCTACTAGTTCATACTGTTGTCTATCAATGGAAAGGATCAAATGGGAACTACACCACCCAATATTTGTTCTACTTGTGGTGCATGGTGAATAGGATGAAGATAGATATTCCTTGGCTTAGAGAGCCAGGCTAAAAACACTAATGCATTTGTGATGGCTCATCTATCACAAGGATTTCCAAGCACGTGAAGGCAATCCTAAGAATAGAAGAAGAAAGAATTAAAGTAAACCTTCTTCTTGAGCCTCTTCTTAACAGTGAGGCCATTTAAGAAAAAAAAAATGCCTCTTGGAATAGGAATCCAAAAGAGTCTGGACAGTGGGGTTATCATCCTCACCAATGAAAGCAAATCAAGGGAAGAATAAGAAGATATGGAAGATATACCTAGGGCTAGAGTAGAGACAACCAAAAAAAATTAAGTCCACATTACCTCCTAAGAAGCTCCTCCAGCTGTACTAGCATCTCCATCAATACTAACTCTATTCCAAGCAACACCTCTCACTCCCTTTGAAGAGCAAATGCTTCAACGGTTAGCTACAATCAATATTGATGTTACTAGGCATAAGACAAATATGTCTACCCTCCAAAACCAAGCAAGCTTGGTATTTAAATCAAGGATGTTAATTAGACCTTGGATTGGATGGTTGAAGATCTCAACCTTTGAGTAGGTTCTAAGTCTAAGTGCCTTAAGCCATTATCCACTTGAACCTAGAACCACCACTACCATCCTTGAGTCCTAAGAAATCAAATTAGCATCACTTTACTTTATTTTCTTTAATTTGATTTTAAAATTTTTTCTTTTAAGTTGATGAATGGAAAAACATAACACAAATTTTCCAATTTTATACTTACACACACACACACACACACACATGATTGTAAATGAACATGAGTTTCTATTCATTCTCTCTTATGCATGAGTTTGCAATTTTATATTTCCATTGATTATGTCATTGCCTTTATTTATTCTTTTTTATAATGATAAAAGGGAAGAAACTGGAGAAATAAATGATAAATAGATGTGTAAAAAAATGACTTCACTAATCACTTAACAAAGGGAAGAAATATAAACACTTAGGTTATATATATATATATATATATATATATATATATATATATATATATATATATATATATATATATATATATATATATATACAAAAGTGAAAGGGACAAAAATAATATATAAACAAAA
>CATIWR010377217.1:0-23653 GCA_949677035.1 Omphalea diandra
TATATATATATAATGCTGATATAGTGAAATAAAATTTTTATGGATACAAATAGTAATTACAAAAAGTGTTATAATATTATAACAATTCATTAAATAATTGACAAGTTAAGAAAATATATGTATTTTTTAAATGTCTCATCACAAATTTGTTGCTAATCTAATCTCTCGTAAATTTTCAATATTCTTTTTAATACTTAACTGATTTAAGCATTTGAATGGACATTAGGTGTAGATTGAATTCGTCTAATTTTATTTTCTTCTTTTTACTTTTCTCGTATGTTACAAGTCTTAGCTAATAAAATTAGAGTTTTTCTTTCATCTTTTCACTTTTATCTTTTATCGCATCTTACAGATCTTAGATAATAAGATTAAAGTTGTAAATTAATTATTATTCATATATAGAAATTTATCAATATAGTTTAATGACGATTAATAAAATTAATTTATAATGCTTTTTGGCTCAAATTGATTTTTATTTAATGCAAACTAATCACACCTAAAGATTAATTATATCCTTGAGGAAAATATGATACTTATTTGCACTATTGATAGTATTTTTCTCTTCTCTTGTACCATTTTTCTTCATTATCGCACTAATTATCCTTTTACGGTCATTGTTTGAAAATCAAACCAAATCGATTAGTTAGATCAATTAAATCGAGAATTATATTAATAATCAGTTCGATTTAGTTTGATCTAATTATTATTATTATTATTATTATTATCAGCTTTATCTTTTTTCGCATAAAAGTATGCTTGACTTGAAAAATTTTTTCTATTTTTGGATGACTCTTTATACACTTGTTTTGATGAATAAAGTTTTTTTTTTCTAAAGAAAAGTTGGTAAATGGTAAGGTTTTAAAATTTGGCTTGATCATCAATCCGATAAATTAGAGAGTCAAGAGTCGGAGGTTCAATCGGATTGAAAAAGAGTTTACCGAGAATTAAATTAAATATGCATTAAATATTATATAAAATATTAAAATTAATAGTTTTTATAATACAAATTATAAATATATTAAAATAATAATATTAGATTTAATATATTTATTAAAATTAGTAAATATCTTTAAATAAAATTAAAGTTTTAAATTAAAATATTTTTCTAAAATAATTTAAAATATCATAAACTAATATTTTTGTACAATCATATAAATAAAGAAAAAAAATTTAGTTTATAATAAATTTATTGATACTAAAAAGTAAAAATAAATAATACATATTAACTAATTTTGTATGATTTAAATTTTAAAATTATATTGATAAAGTTAAAAGATAAAATTTAAAATTTATTTATAAAATATTAATTACTTTTTTTATTAAATTTTAGTAAATTAAATTCATTCAAAAGAATTATAAAAGAAATATAATATATACTAAATTTTGTAATAAAATCACATAATTATAAAATTTGTTAAATGGCATATTAATATGATGTCAGAGTTTGGGTTAAGATCTCATACACTATAACATATAATAATTTTTATTGAGGTGATGTGGTTGCTTCTATAACAGCCACATCAGTCTCAACCAAATTAAAATAATTTAGAGTATCAAAATGGATCATGAATGTAATTTGTTAAATATGTAAAATTAAAGGATTAGAATTGAGTTTGAATGGATTCTTTTTATAAGTGAGTTGATCCATTCATAACACGGTATGAAATAGATTACATAACAGGTTAACACACGAATATGTTATAACTCATTTAATTTTATGTGTCATGTTAACCTGACACAATTTATGATTTATGTGTAATATTAATGTTAAAATGACATTTGTATAAAATACATAAATATCTTTTTATGCATTTATATTTATTGAAAAGAATTTAGATGATGTTTATTTAAAATTTTGCATTTGTATTTATTTATAAAAATATTTAAACTTTAATGATGTGTTAATCTTTGTTTAGATTTATTTTTATTGATATTTCCCCTAAACCTTGAAAATATATGATTATGTATGATATTTCAATTGATTTGAGTAAAAATATAATATTTTTTCAGTTATAAATTTATACACGTTAAACAGGTCATTCCAAGTTATGTGATTCATATACAAACCAATTAATTAAATGGAATATATGTGTCATATTTATACAACTCTTTTAAATTTCATATCATATTAGGGTTGAGATATATTAATAAAATAGGTCGTATTCGTGATAATCCAAATTGTATTAGTTGAGTGGATTAACATGATACGAACACAATTCGTCAACTCGTTTTGATATCTTTAAGAATAATCGCTCAAACTATGATGAAATTAACTAGTTCACAGATTAATTGATCAGTTCATAAAATTATACCAAATTATATGTAAATACAATTTTTATACTCTAAAGTAATGTTATTGAGAGCAAAGAAAATTTAAATGTCAGACATATTCTGTGTATAGAATTTAAATTTTAAATTTGACAGTCTAATTATTAAAATCAATTAAAGAATAATATTGTAAATGCACAAAAATTTTAATGGTAAAATTACATAATTATTCTCATTAATCCATATTTAATATGGATCAACTTGATCATCCTCATAGCAGCACCAAAATTAATATAGATTGACATTTGAAACATTTAATGACAAGTTGATTGAGTTTCAACGATATAAAGTTGAATTTAGTTTTGAATTTTTTTATAATTTTATTTTAAAATACGAATTCACGTGCCATGTAAAGATAGTACATCATCAAATTAAAGTTTAAATCAACATTGATTAACTCATTCGACATCTGGGACTCCAAGTCGTATATTAGCTTATAAGTAGACCACGACCAAAAAGCACTGTTAAAGTAATAGCAAAATCTCTTCTTACTCTATTTGAGAAAATTAACTGATAATAATTATTAGCTAATAATTTAATTATTTACTAATAATCTAGTTTTAATTAATAATTTAGTTATTAATTGATAATTTTGTTGTATACGATAATCTAACAACTAAAAATTTAATAACTGATAATCCAATTGATTGTAGTAAAAGTGTTCAGTAAAAGTAATGAAAAAAGTAGCTGAAAAATATAAAATGGTAAAAAATCATTATTTAGTAACTTTTTAGTTGGATGCCAGTTCTACTATTTTTTTAAGAGATTATAATCTAACTTTTTTTTTCAAATAATCTAAATTATCAAACAAAACTTAATGATCAAACTAACTTATATTAATGATCAAATTAGATTATAATATAGTTTTGTCATGCTGAATATAGTCTAAATTCTCTGGATGCATTGAATAATTCACACCATGAAAATGCGAATTTTTTCATATATTAAATTATAAAAAAATGAAAAGAGTAACTGTATTAAATGATAGAGTGAAAACTAATAAATATTAACTCAAATAGTAACACAATGTATTTCTCTTTATTATTTTAATTTAAATTTATTATAAAAAGATAATTCTCTATAAATTCATTAGACTTGATATAAGTTAATATATTAATAGAGCAGCGTTTTGCTTTATTGAATTGTTTATCATAAAATTTTGTATTAATAGAAATAAGAAAATGATCACTCAATTATTTATAGTGCTGATGATCGGTGATTAAAGGCTGAAACAAAATTCAAAAACTCTTTATTGCAACATAAAAAAAAAATTATAGAGTGAGAAGATCATGCTTAAATATTCAAATGATAGACTTAATAATAAAGCATCATTATACAGTCTAAATATAATTATTATAAATTCATTTCAATTCGCAATCTAGGTTTGTAGAAATTACTATTCAAAAATAATTTATAAAAATAGAAAAACTGATAAAGAGATGATAAATAGCAACGTGCCATTATAATCATAATGTATGAACATTTAATAGATAATCTATTTATATTATAAATGGCTTCTTATAGTCTAAAGTAATCTATGTAATCTATTATTATTAATTTCTAATAAAAATAATAATATAGTTTATTATAACTTTTGAAATTCCAAATGCCTATTTAAATTTTTAACAATCGATTTTTGTTTAAATATAATTAAATTTAATTATGAATTTTATTTTTTCAAACACCTCAAGCTACACTACAATGAATATTATAATAATATATTTATTTTTATCAATTCATCTAAAAAATGATAAAATATATAAATTATTGCATGATTAGAAAAATATTTTCAAGCAATCAAAAAGAATCAATTTGGCAAATTAAATTTTTTGTATTTTTATTCTTAACTAGTGTTTACTGTATGTGTATTACACGTGAAGATTAAAATAATAATTGGACATATAAATTGGTTAATCTTTAAATAAAGATAATAAAATTTGTAAAGTTATAAATAATTAAAAAAATTTTAGAATACATATAAAATAAACATTTTAATAAATAAAATTTTTATTAATAAGTGAATAAAAAAATATATTTAAGAAAAAAATAAAAAATTAAATTCAAAACTAAATTAGAGTAATACAAAATTAGAAGAAAAACTAAATGAAATAATATACAAAAATAAAAAAAAATATTTTCAGCATTCATCGTCAATATGTATATTCACTACAATAATTAAAATGTCAAAATAATATTAAAATAATATTTTTATTTTAAATATATTTAAAAAATTGTATAGTGAAACTTGACCTCTATAAAAGAAGCACTTTTTTTATAAGCTATGCTTTTTGTGTAAATTTTTTATACTTTGTTATTTTGTGAGATTGTATAAAAATGTTGACGTAAATATTTAAATCTTTTAGATAGTATTGTTCATGTAAAAAATACTTTATGGTAAATAAACTTCAACATTGGTATTATCAAACATTAAGTTTTGTTGATACTCATAGTAAAATAGAGACATATTGTAAATTATTTTTTTAAAATTAAAAAATATCATTCATTTTCAGTTGGAGAGAGAAAGTCTCACTAAGATTACTTGTTATCTTGCATATTGTCTCATAGTTATTTAGTGTATGTGATATTTTTACAGAAATTCTTATAAACCTTCCCACCATTATACAAGTCATTTGATAGACTCAAATTTAAATTATATTTTTAATTTTTAAACATTTAAAACTATAGTAACACTATCTTAAAGATATAAATATTTTTATCTATTATTTCAATTTATTTTAAATTATTATAAATTTTAAAATTAAAATAATATCTATTATTTTAATTATTTTAAATAATAATAAATTTTAAAAATTAAAATAATAATTAATTCTATAAAAAATATTATCCATCTAATTAAATTTTATAATTTAAGATTATTATTACCAATTTAAAAAAGGTATATACCCTTTTATATCTAGAAATGTTTTTCTAATTAATCACTTTTATAAATAGTATAATATAGATTTCAAATATAACAAATTTTAAAATTGAAATAATAATTAGTTCTATAAAAAATATTATTCATCCGATTAAAATTTATAACTTAAGATTATTATTGTTAATTTAAAAAAGTTCGATATACTTTTATGTCCAAAAAGTTGTTTCTAGTTAACCATTTTTATATATAGTATAGATAGATAAACTATATTTATCTTAATTTTTAAATATTTAAAAATAAAATAATACTAATTTAAAAATATAAACATCTTTATCCATTATTTTTAGTTATTTTAAATAATCATAAATTTTGAAAATTGAACTAATAATTAGTTTCATAAAAAAAATATTATTCATCTAATTAAAATTTATAATTTAAAATTATTATGGTCAATTTAAAAAGCTCAATATCCTTTATCTCAAAAAAAAAATTCTAATTAGTCATGTTATATATATAGTACAAATTAAGGTTACTATTGTAAATTTTAAAAAATTCTATACTCTTTTATGTCAAAATTTTTTTTCTATTTAATCACTTTTATATATAGTATAGATAGATAAGTTATATTTATCTTAATTTTTTAAATATTTAAAAATAAAATAACACTAATTTATTCATTATTAGTTATTTTAAATAATAAAAATTTTAAAGAACTAATAATTAGTTTTACAAAAAAATATTATTCATCCAATTAAAATTTATAATTTAAAAAAAATTGTATATCATTTTATGTCCAAAAAAGTTTTTTTTCTAGTTAACCACTTTTATATATAAGAAAGATATATAGTATAGATATTTTAGTTAAATAATCGCAAATTTCAAAAATTAAACTAATATTTAGTTTATAAAGAAATATTATCCATCCAAAATTTATAACTTAAAGTTATTATTGTCAATTTAAAACTTCTATATGTCTAAAAAAGTTTTTTTTTCCTAATTAATTACTTTTATATATAATTATTGTCAATTTAAAAAATTGTATACCTTGTTATATCCAAAAAAGTTTTCGTAATTAGTCACCTTAAGATGTAATAGGTATAGATAAATTATATTTATCTTAATTTTTTTAAAAAATAAAATAACTCTAACTTAAAGATATAAACATTTTTATACATTATTTCATTTATTTTAAATAATTATAAATTTTAAAGATAAAACTGATCATTAGTTTTATAAAAAAATATTATTCATTCAATTAAAATTTATAATTTAAAGTTATTATTATTAATTTTGAAAATTCTATGTCATTTTATGTTCAAAAAAGTTTTTTCTAATGAGTCATTTTTATATATAATATAGATATATATAAATTGAAGTAGTGACAAACACAGTGGAAATAATTACTCCTACAAACACCATAAAATTTCTTTGATATATTTATTGAAATTTCATTTTATTTTCATTAAATTATTTAAATTTATGCCCATCGAATAATTTCTTTATTTTTATTACTACATCTAATTAATTTGATGAAACTTTATCATTTCAAATAATATACAATTTTTTTTTGAAAGTATATTTTTGAAATCTATTAACTTTTAGACTTCTGTCTATTGAATCCTTGTCTTCAATTGTATCACTATAAAAAAAAAAAAAATCAGTTAATTACCTATAAAATTTATGTATGAAATACTTATAATATTTTTGAATTAAAGGACAATGCATTTATCAATGGATTTTTTTATGAACATTACTAATAGATTTAGAAACCGTTGATATGATAGGCATGAAAAATGTGATTGCCAAATTGATTAACAATTTACCTAAGATTTACCAATGTATTAGTGATAAAAATTTATCTTCAAATATTTTTATAGATAAAAAATTGCAAAAATTAAAAAATAATTACGTATGGAATTGCAGCCATTAATATTATAAAAATGAATTTACCAACAAAATAAGGACGGTCAATATAGTTGTAACATATTTATTATAAAACTGACCGATGGATCATGATTTAAGTTTTAGTTAGGTTTGATTTTAGTTATGAATATAATGATTTTTTAATCAAATTAATTGTAATTATTGTAAAAATATATTTGTGTTCTTTGTTGAATGTATTTGTTAGTTATATTTGATTTTTGTTAGGGTTTAGATTTGATTTTTAGTTATGTTTGATGCTAGTTGCAAGTATAATGATTTTTGAGTTAAATTAGTTTTAATTATGGTAAGAATATGTGCCATCCATTTTATTGAATTTTTTTTATTGGTTACATTTAATTTTTCTTAGCGTTTAGAGTTGATTTTAAAGTTGTCAGTAAATAATATAATACCCTTTTAAGTTAATTTATGCAATCATCTCACATGGTACTAATTACACTAAATGGCGAATTCATTTTTTTTAGGTATTAACATATAATCATGAACCTTTTGGTCCCTTGATGATCGATTAGGTCTATGTTTTGAGAAGTTCTAAAACCTTTTAACCTTAATAACCCTTGCTAAAAATGGTAATTGGTGTAGTGAACTATTTGAAAACCCCTTGCTACTATAAGTAAGATCTAAAGCTGTTTGCCCCAATGTTTTTCTACTTAAGACATTTGCATAACATGGCTATTTGTGCAAATGTTTAATGTATTTGTGAAAATGGCTTCTCCATGCAACCTTACATTTAATTATTTTTCTTATTCTTTTATGCTTTAACTTTGGTTATGTCACTGTTTGTGGGTTTTCAACTCAACGAACTTGCTCTATTTTTACCTAACTCGGCCTTTCATATTTTCAACACAAAACAAAGTAATTTTTTATAATGTATTATATTATTGTTAGCTTTTCTATATTCAGAATTTTAAACAATCAATGGCATTTATTTAAATTTTAGCTTTCTATTTAAAATTTTTACTTTTATGTTTTTTAATTTTCTGTTTATAAGTTGTTTAGAATTTTTGGGGCTGTTTAGTTGTGAAAACAAATCTACTTTTCAAATAAATATTTTTGTAGGGATAAAAAAATTAGAGAATTTATTTAAAACAGTTTTTTCCCAAATTAGAAAACAAAAATCCAATTTTCTGTTTCTAAAATTATAAAGAAACTTGGAAAATAAATAAAAAAATATTTCTAAATTTTCCTTTATAAAACTTAGCTTTGTTTTCCACTTATTTTTTTTACCAAAATACATGTCTCTTTTTATTTTCTACAACGTCTCAGATAACTTATCTCTACAGAACACATCTAACCCTAACTTATCTCTTCCTCCTCCACTTCTTGATTTCTTGAACGATTTTAGAGATTCAATCATTTTAGGTAAACTCAACTCTTTTTTTATTATCTTTACATTATTTTTTAGTACGATTTTTTTTAGAAATTAAAGGCAATTTGTTCTTGAGAGTGTCTAATTCTTAGAATTTCAATGAGATTTTCTAGTGCTTATTCCTATTTCAGTGATTTATAAGATTGATCAATAATAAAAATACAATCATATACATGTTACCACTCCACGTTCTAACATTCTTGCAGTGCTAGGGTATTATATGTTATTTGTGATTCATGAGGATATTCCAAGCGAAGGCATCTGGATCCAAATCATGTGATTGTTTTGTTTTTATTATAACTTTATATATGTAGGTTGTTGTACACTTATTGTAACCAAAGCTTACAAGATGCTTTTGGGTAGGAAAATAGTTGGTTATAGTTGATGATGAGCTGATATCTATAGCTAAAAAGCTGATAGTGGATATAGTAGATAATATGTGCTTGATAAATTATGTACAGATAGATTATTAATTTATAATTGATTAATAAAATATATTATTCATATTTATATACAAACAGGTGAGAATAAAACCAGTGCATTCGTTCAGATTGCACAACTTACTGCTATGTTTTTAGCATCTTTTGAACATCTACTATAACATTTTCAACAAACAGAGAAATTCCATATTATTATATGTTCTTAATAACTTAATCTCTACCTGTTTGTAAAATTGAGCTTTTATTTGTTTGCCTTTTCTTATATTATGGCTTGAGTTATTCATTTGAAATTTTCATCAATTCAAGGCTGAACTCTTTGAAATTTCAGGGCAAATATTTAAAAATTAATATGCTAGAATCTGTATTGACTGTTTGGAATTGCAATATCAATCAATCATATTAGCCTAAACATGGACTGTATTAAGTTTCCTGTTCTTTTTCTTTTGTTAAAATTTAATTTTTTATTGATTAATTCATTATTGTATTAAATAATTTGTTATTGATTTGCATTTAGTATAAGCACTTGGACCATTATTTCATGAACGTATGTGAATTGTATTTGTTATTTACAGATTGTACTTATTTTTGTTTATATAATTAGACAAGAGAAAGGGTGGGGATAATAAAGATGCAATGGAATGATCTGGCACCAATGAGGCAACATATTTACTCATCCTATATGAGCGAGTTAAGAATGATCCAAATGGTACTCCTAGTTTTAAACCTATAGGCTAGAATGAAATGGATGAAGAAATGTTTTTAAAAACTGGAGTGAAATATGGGTTAGACAGACTAACTAAAAAGCATAATTGTCTTTGAAGAAAGCATCATGATTTCTGTGAGTTGTTAGAATGCACTAGTGTTACCTATGAGATAACATCAACTATTGTATTTACAGTTGAAATTACATGGCATCATCTTTTTGCGATATGTTATATTATATGGATATTACTCTCCATAGTTGTAAAATTATTTTTCTTTGCATTATATATAGTTTAACCCCTTTTTTACAAAAGAGCAAAAATTTTAAGGCGATTAAAAATTATGTTTGTAAGAACTTTGAGCTACTTGGTCAAGTTTTTGAAAAGTTTACAGCTACAGGGATTTTTCATCATGCTTCCATTCAACTACCTCCAAACTAATATCACTATAAAATATCAGATTCAACTGCTGCAAAAAGTAGTAGCTAAACTCTATTTTTGTGGTTGCTATGACCTTAACGACTAACAAGGTGTAGTAGCTATTTTTCTAGTAATTAAGTTGAATTTAGCGATGAAGTAGTAGCTATTTAGCTACTAAACAAGATTAGTAGCCAGGTAGTAGTGATAACAGTCATTTTAGCATATATTTTAGGTTAATAAATTAGAAGTTTTTCTTAGATTTATAGTGTTTTTATTTTGGAATAAGTTAATTTAATGCATCATTTTATGTTTGCATAGGAAATTCTCAAAAAATGAGCTAAATTGTAGTTTTCAACAATGTTGCATAGGCCATTGCTTGGCCTATGCGTTGGACCATGCAGGGATGTGGAGTTGACCAGTCAATAATGCATAATTGCACAAGAAAATAAGTATGTGGGTTGTTGCATGACCATGCATCGAGCCATGTGAGGCGTCAAATCCAGAATTGATAAACTCAAATAAGCTGCCTTTTTAAGATAACAACGACCTAATCTGGATTGAGATTCTTAGCAAAAAAAAAAAAACAAATTTTTTAAAGAAAAAAGTGGATCCACATCTACACCAAATAAAAAGAAGATTTTACGAAGATTAGGGGATTCTCTTTGTGGGTTTTCATTGTTTTTGTTTATCAAGATTTTTCTTTAGAAATTGTTATACTCAAATCAATGGATTCTTTCTTCTTTATTTCTTTTTTTTTTTTCTTTTAGGATGAACTAATTCTTCAATTCTAGGGATTAGCGTGAAAGCTTAATATTTATTTCATGAATCTACAAAGTGATTTTGTTTTAATTGTGTTGGGTGTCTTTATTTAATATATTTGAGTTTAATTGATCTTGTATGTATGAACAACTGCATATATGCAATGTTTGAGATTGTAGATGATGGAGCAAAAGTGGAAGTCTAGGGTTAGTCCTAACACATTAAACTAGGAGATTGAGACCGCGAGAGTTGGCTCGATTTCTAGAGATATTCAAGGATTATTCATAAATTTTAATGCATTGTTATTGAATTTTATGACCACGATAATATACATAATTTCAGAAATAGTAGACTTAATTTTGTTCGAGAGATAATATTGGGTAATTTAGGAAAATCTATCTTCAAGCATAACTCATTCACAATTAGAATAAAGCTTTGATATAATTGTGGAATAGTATTGTGGTGTACCCGAATTCCTTAGAAATTATTGTTATAAGAGTTTCTTTTAATTAAATCTCAGTTTTGTTTAATTATTTTTGTAATTTCAGTTTTTATTTATTATTCTTTTATTATTTGTTGGTTTATAATAGAAAAATTAAAACCTTATTAGTACTTGTGTAAAATAATCCTCATGAGAATGATTTCTACTTATCATTGTATTAATTGAGTGATTTGTGCACTCGCAATAGTTACATGAGCAACAAATTTTTGATATCGTTGCTGAGAATTGATTTTTTCATAATATCAATTCTACTTAAAATTTCTATTAATCTAGTATTTAAATTTTACATCTTTAATTTTTGTGCGTTTAATTGTATTTTGTTTATTTTGATAAGTGAAACGTTTGGTGTATGCTTAAAGCCACAATGGCTGGGGATAGGCAACATAGAACTTTTGCGAGATTTTGTTGTGCCACAAACTCAAGAGACTCAATCGAGCATTATGAAACCAGTTGTTGCGTGCAACAATTTTGAGATTAAACTAGCAATTATCTAAATGGTGCAACAAAGCACATTTGGGAGTGAAGCTACTGAGGATCCAAATGTCCATATCACAAATTTCTTAAAAATATGTGTAACCTTTAAGATTAATGGGAAAACAGATGATGCAAACCAATTATGGTTATTTCCTTTCTCCTTGAGAGATAAAGCTGCAAGGTGGTTGAATTCTATGGCACCTAACTCATTTGCTACTTGTGAGGATCTCTTCAAGGCTTTCTTAGCAAAATACTTTCCACAGCTAAGACCACATAATTGAGGCAAACAATTGTAAGCTTTCAACAAGAGTTGGGTGAGACGTTATATGAAGCATAGGAAAGGATTAAGGAGTTGTAAAGAAGAAGTCCACATCATAGTTTATCGAATTGGTTAATAGTCCAAACCTTCTATAATGAGCTTAGCCATTTGGTACACATTATGATTGATGTTGCAGCAAAAGGTACACTCATAGGAAAATCAACCGATGAAGCATATGCGCTATTAGAAGAGATGGTCTTAAACAATTACCAATAGGCAAGTGAAAGAAGGATTAACAAGCTAGTTGAGGATATCCATAACATTGATGCTTATACTATGCCTAAGGCCAAAATGGATGCTCTTGCAAAGAAGATTAAAGGTGTGAGTGTGCATGTCATCACTACCCCACCATTGAATTGTGAATGGTTTGGAGGAGTAAATATGGGAACCAAATTCCAATTAGGGAGTCCTTTTGCTCAAAATTTTGTCAAGCAAGTGCAATATGTTTTCAACTTCAATAGGAAGCCCAACAACCCATATTCCAACACCTCCAATCCTAGTGAAGGAATCATTCTAACTTTTCATGGAGCAATCAAGCCACTCAAGCTAAGCCTTCTCATCTAGCCTAACCAAATCAACAAGAAGAGATGCAATCATGAGATATGCAAAAGTTTTTGATTAAGAAGTTTATGAAGGTAGAGACAAAGATAGACAAGATTTATAAGCTTGAATTGAGGGTGAACTAAAAGGAGCAACACAACTAACACTTAGATATGCAAATTGGATAATTGCCTAACACTATCAATGAAAGAATGCAACGTACATTGCCTAGCTAGACTAAAATTAACTCAAGAGAACAATGTAAGGCAATTACTTTGAGAAGTGGCATGGAGATACCCAACCCCCCATGCAAGCATAAGGAGCAACGTAAAAAATACAACCCAAAAAATTCCTAAAATTCCTAAAATCTCAATCCAAAAAAATGAAGACACAACCCTAAAATTCAATTTAGATGAGAAAGATAACGTGGAAAAAGCTAAAGAAGAAGAAGGAAGCAAGCCTACACCAGTAAAACCTTATGTTTCACTTATTGCAAAAATACAAGTTGGACAAGCAATATGCTAAGTTTTTGGAGATGTTCAAGCAACTTCATGTCAATATTCCATTTGTTGAGGTCTTAGCACAAATGGCAAAGTATGTATAATTTCTCAAACAGCTTTTATCTAACAGGAGGAAGTTAGAGGAATTTGAGACTAGAAGGCTATCCGAGGAAAGTAGTGCCATAATCTAAAACAAGTTTCCACCAAAGCTTAAGGATCCAGGGAGCTTTTTTAGTCCTTGTAAAATTTCTCATTGCAAATTGGATATAGCACAATGTGATTTAAGACAATGTGATTTAAGTGCAAGTATTAGTCTAATGTCTCTTTCTATATGTAGGAAATTGAAGCTTGGTAAGATTTAACCAACTACAGTGACATTGCAATTAGCATACTGCTCTATTAAACACATGGTTCAAGTGGTGGGGAACATTCTCATACAAGTAGGGAAGTTTATTATACTAGTATATTTCATTGTTCTTGACATGGATACAGATGTCGAGATGTCATTAATCCTTAGAAGACCACTTTTGGCAATTGTGGGGGCTATAATTGATATGAAGAACGACAAACTCACTCTAAATGTGATGGGAGAATCAATGGAATTTAATGTCTTCAGAGCAGTAAAACAGTCTTCTTCCATTGAAGATTGCAATAAGATAGATGTGGTTCATGATCTAATTCAAGAAGTTTTTTTAACAAGAGTGTCTTCTATTTGAAGCTTACATGGTTCAAGGGATATTATTATTGTATGAGAATTCAAAAATTAAAATGTAGCCCATTATTTGGAAGCAACTCCTCTATTTAAAGATTGCAAGTTTAAGAATATGGGCCAAGGTAAGGTTTTTCCCTCAATTGAAAAAACTTCAATTCTAGAGCCAAAACCTCCTCCTCTTCATTTGAGATATGCATTCTTTGGCAATGCTTATGAAAATGCCTGGATATATAAGGAGAAAGATAAGTTAAGGCATGCTAAGCATATTTACAAGCCCTCACTTAAAGTTGGACAGCAGGTGTTGCAAGTTTCATCTTATGGAGTTGTAGAATTGTAAGAAAAAGATGGCAATAGGTTCAAGGTGAATGACCAATAATTGAGACCTTACTTTTGCGGGAGGCATTGCAAGCAGGAGAAGTTCTTCTCCTTAATACACCAATGAGCTAAGAATTTATGAAAGAAGTCAAGCTAATGACTTTAAATAAGCACTTGTCGGGAGGCAACCCAATGGTTTCATTCATTTTAGTTTATTTATTTGAAGTTATGCATGATTCTTATTTCCAAATTTTAGTTAATTTAATATGAGATTTCTAGAATTTCAAGAGTTTTTACTAGTTTAATTCATAGTTAGAATGTTATTTTTATGTTTTAATTCATGTTAGTTAGTGTTAATCTTAGTTTAATTGTGTTAATTGCATGTTAGTTATGGAGTAATGACCATAGGGAAGTTGTGTTTGATGTAACTGATACGAGCAAAGTATGTAAAAAAAAAAAAAGAGAATTCCAGTTGCAATAGATATGCATGGGCCATACGATAAGCCATGCAGAAGCTCAAGGTTGAGATCTGCACAGAGAATTTTAACGCTAGCAGTTATGGATTGGGTCTTAAATTCATGAAATGGGTTTTAATTTGTGGAACGGGCCGTCATTTATGTTGGGCAAGCATTAATTTAATAGAGGTTAGGCCATTAGTTCTTTTAAATGGAAGATGGGAGTTCAGCCTTTTGTTAATGGGCCTGAACTTAGAATAATACAATTATTAATTTTTTTTTTACACCCATCTTCTTCAGCACTTCATTGCCTTAAGCCTCTCTAATGTCGTCACCTTCCTTCCATCATACATTTCATCCCTTCCCTCACCTCTCTTCCCTCAATTCCATCGGTTTAATAACCCATCTAAACCTATTTCTCATAAATCCCAAATCTCTCCTTCCCCGAACCATTCTTTTCCCTTATTGTCTTGATTTGCTCTCCCCGAAGCAATGCTACTTACCAATTCCCTCCTCTTCCAATTTTTTTTTTTCTTTTCTTTGAACCACCTTCATTTCTCTCTCATCCAGCACTAATGAAGCCTTCATGCCTAGAACTAAGAAGTTGGCCAAATCTTCAGTCGATTCTCTATCTTCGGAATGGTTCTTACAAACTCGAGGCCTAAGCTCATCATCTTTAGACATTGATCGACAATTTCCATCATAGTCGGCTTTTCTTCCTCGAAGTGAAGCACCAAATCATGAACTCAGCTTTTTTTTCATCATCTTCGGATGCTGACTTTTGCACTCATAGGATCCCAACAGCAAAAAAAATTGAAATCAAAATAGCGACATTTTAATTCCAATAATTTCATTTTCTTTTTCATATTGTTCATTTGATTTTATTTTTAAACCAGTGAAAATTATGTTAGTATTATGGATGTTGTTAATTCAGGTTTAGATTTGGTATTATTTTTTAATACTTGGTGGTTAACTATTGCAGGTGCTTGAGAAAATTTTTTGGATTATCTATGAACTACAGACATGCTACTGGATTGAATTCTGGGTGTATGGCCTGTTGTGACAACCTTTTCACATCTATCTAATTCTATTCACATGCAAGTCTATTTGTTTTTATATTCATTTATTGATTCCACATTTTTCTAATTAATTTTGGTTTATTGGTGAAGGAAAAATTCATCTGCAGTAACTAAGTTTTGTATATTCAATCAATTTTAGAAATTAATTTAGCACCAAGTCACATGAAAGGGGATCATTTGTCTTTGTGTCCTTACATTTTTATTTCAGTTTCTTTTCAAACATTAAGGACAATGTTTCATTTAAGTTTGGGGGAAGAACTCGAGTTAATTCTTTCAATTTTTGGACTTCTTTTGTGAATCTATTCTTTTTTTCTTATGGATTGTAATTTTTTAGGTAATTATTTACTCTAAAAGTGAAAATAAATTAACTTGAGAGTGATCATTTCATGATTTGTGAATTCATGGATTTTAGAATGCTTGTAATTGAACTATGCAGGATCAATTTTATTAGAAAAATTGGACATTACCACAATTTAGGACTTCCTAGTGTGAATTGGAAAATTGCGATCGTGAAATGCCAGTCACGACCGCAACTTCAGTCTGACATGCATTTAATGCAAAATCTGATTAGCTTACCTTAGAGATTTAGGCATAGTTTGTGTGTAATGTCTTTTTGGTGGATATTGTCTATAAATACTCGACCAAACAGATGTAAATGCAAGAGAATTTCCTTAATTATAATCGAACTCTTGCAAATTTGCTTCATAACTTCTTAGTCTTGATTGTGTAGTCATGATTGTTTAGTGTTAGCATTAAACACCTTTATAATTAGGTTGAGAGTTAGCCTAGATTCCAAAACTCTTGTAAAAGTTGAAGTGTGAGCCTATCCAAAACACTTGAGTAAGGTTTTGTATGAGCCTGTCCAAAACACTTGAGTAAGGTTTTGTGTGAGCCTAGAAACACAAAGTGTAAGGATTGTGTGTGAGCCATAAAACACATTTGGAAGCACCATTTTGAGTTGAGTGAAATTACTAATTGTAAAGAATTGGGGAGTGGACGTAGGGTTTGTTAACACCCAAACCACTATAAATATCTTATCTTTATTGCTTCTACTTTTTCTCAATTCTTTAAACACCTAACCTTCCCTCTAAATTTTTTAATCTCGCACCAATTCAACCCCCTTCTTGGTGCACTAGGGCCAACAAGTGGTATCAGAGCTTCATCTCATTTCAAAGCTTAATTACGTGAAAAAAGATCATGGCACAAAAAGAAATCCATACCCATCTTAACCCTTATTTTGATGGATCTTACTATACTCATTGAAAGTATACGCTGGAAATTTACTTGGATAACGATGTGGTGGATCTTTGGTATATCGTAGCTAAAGAGTGGAAGCCACCTACTAAACGAGGAATAAAAGTGAAGAATTTATCCCAGGAGAAGAATGGGTTGAAACTCATAAGAGATCCAATGGAAGAAACAAAAGAGTTATGGCAATCCTTCTAAGTTCTCTCTCAAGAGAAGAAATTGAAAGGCTCCAACATTGCCTCACAGCTCATGGGATTTGGAAGGCCTTGGAAAACTACCATGAAGGCACTTCTTTAGTGAAGTCTAGCAAGCTTGAAATGTATGTGACTGAATGAGAGCTATTTATGATGAAAGAGAATGAAACCATCACAGATATGATGAATAGGCTCATTGCAATTGTCACAAACATGAAGAAGTTTGGAAGAATTTTCACCAATCATGAGGTAAATTCAAAAATTCTTAAATCTTTACCTCTTGGAAAGTTTGGTGCCAGGGTTTCACAGTATGCAAGAGTCAAATCCGAAGATTGAAAAGGTGTCAACCGATGTTCTAATAGGTAAGCTTCTAACTCATGAGCTAGACTTGAAGAAGATGACAGGACAAGGAGATAAATCAGAACAACTAAAAAGAGGAACCTTGGCTTTCAAATCTTCATCCAAGGAAAAAGAAGTTGAGGTGGCCTCAAGTGAAGAGGACAGAGATAAAGAGGAGGAGGAACTGGCCATGCTTTTAAGAAGAACAAAGTAACTGATAAGGAGAAGAAAAGAAAGAAAAAGCTTTAAGAAAGTAACTCCAAACCGTAAGGAAAGATTAGGTGATGTTACATGCTATGAATGTGGTAAACAATGCCATATCAAGTATGACTGCCCTAAACTGAAGAAGCATAAAGGAGAAGAGGAAAAGCTTCAAAGCCACTTAAGATGCAGCTCAAGTGAGGAGAATGAAGAGGAGGAAGTTGCAAACTTATGTTTTATGGCACAAGATGATTTGTCAGATGAGGTAAGTTCTTCTCTCATTCTTATGAAGAATATGATGAGTTAGATAATATAGATGATGAGTATTTAGAAGATTTCATCTTGAGATATGACAAGTACAAGCCATAAATGAAATCTTATAAGAAAAAATGTTCCAAGCTAGAGGATAAATTTAAATCCTTGAACAATCTTATAAGTGAATTGAGGACTTCAAATGAAGAACTCAAAAAATATGTTCGAAGTCTTTCAAAATCATCTTCATCCCTAAACTTTTTGAGAAAGGAAAATGACTCCTTAAAGGGTAAAGTCATTGAGCTTAGAAATTCTATTTCTAAGTTTCACAAGGGAAAGGAAGCTTTGGATACACTTATTGTATCTTAAAGACCTCCTTTAGTGAGACATGGTCTAAGCTTCCATAGAGCCTCCTCATATACACCATCACCTTCAACCTTCATTAGAGCTTCAACACCTCAAACATCTAGCATTGGCATAGTTGGTAGGAAAAGCATTCAAAGCACTAAGCCACCATTGTCCAAAGGCAAAGGTAAGGCACCTCAAAGCTCAAAGTTTATCCCTAAGAAGGCTAATCACGCATATATTTACAACAAAAAGCATGCATACCCAAACGCACATAAAAATTTCACTTCCACACCCATCCATTCATATTCATGCTCACATTCACACCATGTTGGTATAAGAAAAACTCCCACTCATACCAAGGCCATGTATTGGAGGAAGACTCATAAGTCTAAACTCCAATGTCACTATTGCATGAAGTTTGGTCACATCAGCATTCATTATTATATTAAGAAGGCTCATCTCAAGTTGAAGGATCCTTTTAGTCCTAACCTCCTAGAACCCAAGTATGCTTAGGTATGAAAATAAAAATGATTTATTTGTGTTGTGTAGGATTGTTTGGCAGCCACTAATGAAGCAAATGATTGGCATGTGGATAGTGGATGCTCAAAGCACATGACGAGCAATAATAAGTTATTCATGGCTTTAAAAGAGAAGGAAGGTGGCAATGTCACATTTGGAAATAATGCCAAGGGTAAGGTAATTGGCATTAGCATCATTGATAAGAATGGTTGTTCTTTCATTAGTGATATTTTACTTATTGATGGATTGCAACATAATTTACTTAGTGTAAGTCAATTATGTGATAAAGGTAATAAAGTCACTTTTGAACCTAAAGAATGTCGAGTTACCACTTTGGTGGATAAAAAGGTAGTCTTCAAAGGAGAAACGAAGGGTAATACCTACCTAATTGACTTAGACAATTTAGCTAACCAATCTTTTAAGTGTCTTGTGTCTCTTAGTAATGAAGCTTGGCATAAAAGACTTGGACATGCTATTATGGAACTCCTATAAAGCTTATCAAAATGAAAGTTAGTGGAAGGTCTTCCTAAGCTAAAGTTCTCTAAAGACAAGATATGTAGACCATGCCAAATAGGAAAGCAACATCAATCTTCTTTCAAAGCAAAGAAAGTTGTAAGTACACTTATACCTCTTCAACTTATCAATATGGACTTAATAGGACCTACTAGGAGTGCTAGTTTAGGTGAAAAATTTTATGCACTTGTCTTAGTTGATAACTACTCTAGGTTTACTTGGGTATCCTTTTAAGCTCATAAGCATGATACTTTTGATGCTTTTAAAAGTTTTGCAAAATGAGTTCAAAATGAAAAGGGTTACTTCATTTCTTCTATAAGAAGTGACCATCGAAAGGAATTTCAAAATGACTCTTTTGAATCTTATTACTTAGTTGATATTTTTTATAATTTTTCAACTCTTAGAACACCATAAAAAAAATGATGTTGTAGAGAGGAAAAATATGACATTAGTAGAGATGGCTAGAACTATGCTTAATGGGTATTCACTACCTAATTACTTTTAGGCTGAAGCTATCAAAACTTTGTGTTATATTGCAAATCATGTTTTCAAAAGACTCATTCTTAATAAAACCTCTTATGAGCTTAGGAATAGTAGAAAGCCTAAGAGTATTTGGATGCAAGTGTTATATTTTGAATATCGAGGATAATCTTGAAAATTTTGATTCAAAAACAAATGAAGGTGTTTTCCTATGTTATTCCACCACTATCAAAGCCTATAGAGTTTTTAATAAGAGTTATATCATTATTAAAGAGTCCATGAACATTGAGTTTGATGAATCTAGTAAGCTTGATCTTGTGAAATGTTCTCTTATTGATAATCTTATAGGTGACTTTGAGAAATTTGAATTGGAGTCAACTATAAGAGAGGTGGATAAAGACATTCATGAAGGCAAGTCATCAAGAGAATAAGTGGAACCTCAGCATTAACAAGTAAAAACCCCAAATCAAGAGCTTCCCAAGTATTGGAAATTCTCCAAACATAACCCTAAGGACCTAATCATTGGTGATGCATCCAAAGGTTTAAGTACTAGATCTAAACTCAATTCTTTAGATAATAATTTTGCATTTATTTTTCAATTTGAGCCAAAATCTATTGATGAGACTCTAGATAATGAGAGTTAGGTAATTGCAATCCAAGAGAAACTCAACCAATTTGAGAGAAATAATGTATGGAAACTTGTTCCTAGGCCTAAAGAACACCTTATTATAGGTTCCAAATGGGTGTTTAAGAATAAGTTGGATGGGATAGTAAGATTAGAGGCCATTAAGATTCTTTAGCATATGTATGTCACATGGATTTCAAACTTTTCCAAATGGATGTTAAAAGTGCTTTTTTTAAAAAAAAAAATGGTGTCATTAAAGAGGAAGTTTTTGTTTTTTGAACAACCTCCTGGTTTTGAATCTCATATCTTTCCAAATCATGTTTTTAAGTTGAATAGAGCCTTGTATGATTTGAAACAAGCTCTAAGAGCTTGGTATGAAATGTTAAGTTCATTCCTTTTAAAAAATGATTTTGAAAAGGCGAAGGTTGACACAACTTTGTTTGGAAAAAGACACAATTATGATACATTAATTATGCAAATATATGTTGATGATATCATTTTTTGTCCTACTAATAAATCTCTTTGTAAAGATTTTGCTAAATGTATGACTAAGGAATTTGAAATGAGCATGATGGGAGAGCTCAAATTCTTCCTTGGCCTATAAATCAATCAAATCAAAGAAGGGATCTTCATCAACCAAGATAAGTACACAAAGGATATACTCAAGAAATTTAGCATGAAAGGATGCAAGGTAGCAAAAACACCAATGAGTGCTACCATCAAATTAGACAAGGATGAATTGGGTAAGTTGGTTGATGAAAAGAGATATTGAGGTATAATTGGTTATATATCTTACCACTTTTAGACCTAATATAATGTTTAGTGTATACATGTGTGCTAGATTTCAATCTTGCCCTAAAGAATCTCATTTTAATATTGTTAAAAGGACTTTCAAATATCTACATGGTACATTGCATCTAGGTTTATGGTATCAAGAGATTCATTATTTAGCCTTATAGGTTATTCGGATGCGAATTATGTCGATAGTCTTCTAGATAGAAAGAGCACTTCAGGAACTTGCCAATTCATAGGAAAATGCTTTATGTCTTGGTTTAATAAGAAGCAAGTTTTTGTTGTGTTATCCATCGCCAAAGCAGAATATGTAGTTACGAGTTATTGTTACACCCAAGTTCTTTGGATGAAATAACAATTAAAGGATTATGGCAAAGTTGTTAATCATATTCCTATTAAATGTGATAATACTAGTGCAATAAATCTTTCAAAGAATCTCATTCAACATTTTAGGAGCAAACATATAGATATTAGGCATCATTTTATTCAAGGTCATGTCTAAAATGGTGATATAGTGTTAGAATTTATAGACACTAATCATTAACTTGCAGATATTTTCAATAAATCTCTTAATGAAGAAAGGATGAACTTCATTAAGAGAGTTTAGAATGCTTGATGGAAGCTCTAAGAATTCTTCTACCCTAACTTCATCCATCCTTATTATAGGGTCGCAGCCACGAGTTAGAGGATCCTGACCATGAATTTGGATGTCTTACTCAAAGTTAGAAATTTAGACTTTCATCCAACTTTCAATAAGACCTAACTTATACACTGTAAAAACAACACTTAAACAACACTACTAAGGAAAACTTAACTGTCACACAGAGGAATTCGTGGTGGTGTTCGCATTTTATGTCATGACCATAAATTTTATAGCTGAAAGAAGGGAACTAAGTCTGCAACCACAACATGTCAAGTGTCCAAAGCAACCATTGGAATTTCAAAATTCGAGAGGGCAAAGCACCTAACACAATCGCAACTAAAGAAAGAGTTTTCTACTCACCAAATAGAGGAATTCGCAATCTCAGTCGCGCCCAAGAAGGACATCAATCACGACTGTGACTTTTGGTTGAATAGTAGAACACAATGATTGTATTTCTTAGAGCACCAATGACACATCGACATGTGGACTAGCTATTAGACATAAATCAGGGTTTTCTGCAGCGATTTTGGGCTTTTCAATGTAGTGAAAATTTGAAACCATGAAATGCCAATCACGACCATGACTTCAATTTGATAGGGATTTAATGCAAAATTTGTCTAGCTTACCTTCGAGATATAGGTATAGTTTGTGTGTAACGTCTCTTTGATGGATATTGCCTATAAATACTCCACCAAATAGATGTAAATGCAAGAGAATTTCATTAATTGTAATCAAACTCTTGCAAATTTGATTCATAACTTTTTATTCTTGATTGTGTAGTCTTGATTATTTGGTGTTAGCATTAAATACTTTTGTAATTAGGTTGAGAGTTAGTCTAGCTTCCAAAACTCTTGTAAAGGTTGAAGTGTGAGTCTGTCTAAAACACTTGAGTAAGGTTTTATATAAGCCATAACACACATTTGGAAACACCATTTTGAGTTTAGTGAAATTCCCAATTGTGAAGAATTGGAGAGTGGACGTAGGATTTGTTAACACCCGAACTATTATAAATATCTTGTCTTTATTGCTTCTACTTCTCAATTCTCTAAACACCTAACCTTCCCTCAAAATTTTTTAATCTCTCAACAATTCAAACCCCCTTCTTGGTGCACTAGGGCCAATAGAGAATGAATTTTTCATTCATAAGAAATAACTCACAAATTGCTTTAGCAAACTTATTATCATAAATAATAATAATCTAAAATTATTGCAATAAGTAATAATTAGCTTTTGAAATCAAATCACAAAATAAATAAAATAAGCACCTTCTGTTATAATTGAACTATATCAAACATATATGCCCATGGTGAGTTTCACTATGTGTTGCATAGATATCAACACAACCATACCAACATGATATGTTAATTAGTGACATGAGACATAATGATTTCTTAAAAAATTAAAATATAATACGATAGAAATACAAATAATTTTATTAGGAAGAATTAAAATATATATATATATATATATATATAAAGGTTTTCAAAATTTAGACAAAAAATAACAAATAAGGAAAAATAATTCCAATCATAATTAATCATCAAAATCAATTAAATTATATAATTCTTGGTTTATCAATATGTATAAAAATTATTTGTGACACCAATATAATTGCTAAAGTGTTTAATATATATATATATATATATATATATATATATATATATATATATATATATATATATATATGAGAAACTCTTTGACTAATGGTCAGGTCCAACAAGTGGTTAGATATATATAGCAGTCAGAAACAAAGGTCAGCGGGAGAGT
>CATIWR010377366.1:0-23870 GCA_949677035.1 Omphalea diandra
AGTTCATCAATTATATCCATATGTTTTGTATAAAATTTAAAGAAATATATATTTGGCCCCCTCAAACTTTTATAATTTATCAATTTCATTCACAAATATTGTACATTATATATTTATATATATATATATATATATATATATATATATATATATATATATATATATATATATATATATGACTTTGAAAATTTTAAAATTATATATTTTCTCTATAACATTTATATATAAGTTCTAAAATTATGTATTTGGTCCCTTTAAAATTATAAAAATACTTATATTTTATATAAATTTTTTCCAATATTTCTAAAATATTTTTACTTTTTTTTATTTTCGGTCCTTCCAAATTTAAAACTCTGCGTCCGTCCTTGCCTGCCAATAAAGTAAAGTGATACTGAAATAAGATTTTCATGTCATGCTTATGTTTAGTATTTTAATTTATTTAAAATTTTAAAATAATATTTTAAAAGATTAAAATGTCTCATTTTTTTTAAAATTACAATTGATTTATTTGCTTGTAAAATATAAATATATGTATTGACTAATTATATAAATTTTATCAATATTTAAATTTCATTTATTTATGTGTTGGAGTATATTAAATAAAAATATCAGAATTTTAAAATGTTTATTTTAAAAATAGAATCTCATTTCTCATTTTTTGATTTTTTGAGATAATCAAACATGCAATAAATGTACAGATGTTTTTGTATTTATTTGTGATGATATTGATCAAGGAAATATGCCAAGAATACACTACGGAAGTGGGAAAACTAGCTTTCAAGTTGCTGGAACCGATTTCTTTGAGCTTAGGGTTGCCTGCCTATCGGTTAAATGGCTACTCTTAAGGACCAAATCAGCTTTGCCAAGCTTAATCACTATCTTTTAACCCCAGCTTCCCACCTAGCCCTTAGTATGGGTGACACTGACACAAGGATGGTGGTGCCTGAACCATCCTTGCTCAGATGAAGTTGGCGAACGACAAATTGCTTGGAAATCTGACGGAGAATGGATTCCAGTCAAGCCACTGATGCCCTCATCATCACTATAGGCAATCGTATGCAGGTATATGCTACGATTTTTGTTTCTAGATTACCTAAAAAATTAGCTAATAATAGTATTATGATTAGTACATTTCTTATTAATCCACATACAATCAGTGACGAATTTAAAAATTTTTGTTAGTGGAAGCAAATTATACACAAATTTAAATGCTTATAAGAATAAATACACGTGTGCACATGTATATACATATATAAATATATATGCATCTAATTGATATTTAATACATTAAATTATCATTAATGAATTTTTCTTACATGAGTAATAAGTTTTCAACTCACAGATATGTAAGTAATAATTTTCATAGACACATATATATATGTGAGAAATAATTTTTTTGACATCCTTCAATTATTATTAATTAATTTCGCATTATATTATTTATGTTAATTATCATTAAATTATATTTATAAGTTATATTTTTAACTAACAAATTTTAATTTTATAGTGGTATCATTTAATGACTTTAAAGTAGTGAAAAATTTAGAGATTTTATAGATCTAATAAAAATCTAAATATTTAAGGATTTAAAAAAATTAATAAAATATTGTATGAATAAATTTAAAATTTTTGTTATTTTATTAAAATAATAAAATATAAATAAATAGTTCAAATTTAATCAAATCAATTACTTTGAGTTTTTTTTATATCAAATTTATAACAACAATAGAAAATTATTCAAAAAGAATAAACTTAAAAAATTTAATTGAAACAAAATAGAATTTCCTCAGACAACAGGATCTAAAAGGGATGAAGCATATATAATTGCCGATTACAGGATCACAAGCACCTATGAAGCCTAGAAACCTTTGGCTAACATGATTTGGACTTCGGTACCAAATAATTTCTCACTTGACCTGATTTTCTTTTGAGTCTTACAAATGTATGTTTTCTTGTTTGTATTTTTATTTAGTCTAATTATCAGTAGTTATGATAATTTTTTACTCCAACAAAAATTTAATTTGAATTCAATTGAAAATTTTAATTTTATTCAAAATTAGCCTAATTCAAGGTCAATTGTAGAGGGTTTAAATGAGTTTAGATAAACCATTATTCAATGTTATAATTAACGAATTAGATAGTTAAGCTTAAGTCATTATACACAGTTATATTTTTATAATTTATATAGATTTTCAATGCAAGATTTTAACCCTTAATAAATTAATTTAAAATAAACTAAATTTAAATTATTAAAATATTTTAAAAATAAAAATATTTTTACTTTAAAAATTAAAATTATAAATGATTTGATTCAATATAATTTAAAACTCAAAAAATAGTTCGAAATTCTTTTTATACATTAATTTGATAATTCATCTAATCTATCAACCACCCAAAGCGATCCAAATCAATTCATCCAAAAAACACATTTCAAAATTGATTTGATTCAAACCACTAGCCCTTGCCACCTCTAATTGTTAGATTACACAGATAAAAAGCAATCATTATTTAATCCTTAATCTTTGTAATGTAGAATTCATGGAATATATTCAATAATTTCCTTAGATCATGTTTGGATTTTCATGAAATAATTATTCATTTCCTTTTGTCAGAATGAGGCAAACTTTTCCTCACATTTTTTTGAAGTGTAAATTTGTGCAATTGTCACTATCGTAACTGTGTATCCATTATAGTGGAGCTCACTTTGATTTATATACCGAATTAGAATTATGTAATCACAATAACAGATCAGAAATTTAATTTTAATTTTTTTTTTATATTTTATTTCTTTGTATCAAATAATAATTTTGTAAAAGATGAATTTTTGCAATTAAAATATTTTTATAATTTACAAATTCAAAAATAGCTTCAAACTTATTCTTACATTTTGTTTTGGAAAGATAATAAAAGTGATGAAAGGAAAAGTAAGGACAAATCAAACTCTTATTCGGGAAATAAAATTTTAATTGTTAAACAAAAAGGTTTTCTAAATTACAATTACTATAATGGACAAGGATTGAAGATAAGAATATTGGGGTAAAATTATTATTTTGAAGATAAACATAGGTGTAAAATAATTATTTTGAAACTTTTATATATACAAAATGCATAAATTCAACAGATAAAACAACTAAAATGGAATATATATATATACACTTTAAAAAAATACTGTTATAATAATTTATCTTAATAACTAATAATAAATCTTTGTATTGCTCAAAATGATTATAATAACAAAATTTATTTTTATTTTTATTAAATAATTAGTTAATTAAATTGAATGATTAATTATTATTTTGTAAAAAGTTATTATCAAGTAAATAAAATAATAAAATAAATTTCTTAAAGTTTATAATTATGTACAAAGGTAATTGTAATAAAGGAAGTAAATTCATGATAATCAATCAAATAAATAATAATATTAAATAATTTATAATTAAAAATAAAATTAATAAATAATTATAAATTATATATATGTAAGATAATTATAATAAAAAGTTATCTATTGATTTATACTTTCAATTTTATTCATAATTTTGAAATAAAATTTATTAAATTTAAATAAAATAATTTTTAACATTATATTATATTATCACTATCTGTTAGTGCATCATCCTTGTTAGAGGTTTGGAGCAATAACTTGCAGAGTGGTGTTTGTTTTAGTCAATTTTTTTCTTACTATCAATTATCATCGTCATGAAGTCCAGAGCAACATGTTGCACTAATGCATCACCCTCATTACCTTATCGATTTGGCGCAATAACTGGTGCCGAAGTGCAGAGCATAGAGTGGTGGTGGATTCGAAGAAGGAAAGATTTCCTGTGCCATTTTTCTTGTCCTTTTTCCATTATGTCTAGAGATTAAGTCATGAATGAGCTAGTAACAAACATAATTATTCTTCCTAAACTAAAATGATAGTTTTTTGTTCAACTCGAAAATATAACTCAAGCTCATTTAGAAAAAGTAATTCAATCCAAAAAAATTCAAAGTTATTTAAATCCAAGTAATTTCAAAATCTTTTGATAAAATCTTACTCAATCCTAATTCAAATTGTTCATCTACCCAAATATGATTTGATTTGACTAAAAATTGATCTTGTTTAAATTATTAATTTTTAAATTTAAATAATATTTTTATTTGAAAATCAAAATCAAGAATAACCTAAGTTAATCTAAAACTTTAAAAAAAATATTAGAAAATTATATAAAATCTTTTTGTATATTTTAATCCAATGACTCAATCATTCACAATTTGAAAAATCCTATCTGAATCCATCAAAAAAAGATGTAATTATGAATTAACTTAATTTGATAGCACCATTCCTATCTTGTTTGCCACCACAAAGAATTCAACGGAAGAAAATTGTTTACTAATAGAAATCGCAATGATTATTGGAGACAAACAGTCGAAAATGTGCAAATTGAATATTTTAAGATATCAAAGTAACTTTTTAGAATTGCTTTCATTCGTTGCAAACATGGAATCCTTAAGTCCGCAAACCTTTAATAGCAAATGGTCTCCCTTAGGCCACGAGCACACAGAGAATGGATGGACATGGAATTCCAGTGAAGTAAACGATTCGTTTGTTGGTTGATAGTTACGTATCGTCTCAGTAATTGTATTGTGCACGATGCTTGTTTGTTGTGAGAATGCTGTGATGATAGCGAAGATAGCCAATGAAAAGTTTGTTGCTGATTCATTTACATTTTAGGATATTTTTTTAATATTAGAGAGGGAGAATGTATTTGCGGGATTTAAACTTAAGGTTTACGGCTAGATAGTTTAGTTTTGTCTTACTGTTAGACTATTAATTTTTATTTATCTTTCACTTTTTAATTCCTTTTATGTTTTTTTTAATACAGTTTAGTTTACTTGTTTATTATAAGTAATACTTATTAATCTTTATTAATGAAAAACTATTTGATTTAAAAAAAATTCCTTTTAACTCACTCTCATATAAAATTTTGTTAATAATTATAATAAATCACAAGTGATTTATAGTAATTAATCTATGTTATTTACCAGTTTGTGAACTAAAACTGACAAATAAAGGGAAGAAAGTATTAAAAAGACTTACCATAGCTCACAAGAGAAGTTAATTACATAAATGAATATACTACATGCTCCAAAATCTTTCATTATTAATAATAACATATAAATTTAGACAGCGAATGTGTCAAATATAAAAATAGACAGCGAATGTGCCAAATATAAAAATACAGTTGAGATTCTTTTATAATGGAATAAGTATGATCGCTCATAATTAAAAAAATTTAAACCATTAAATTTAAAATAAGAAATATTTTCTTTTATTGATATAGTAATTCACTTTTTAAAATTTAAAATTTATTTTTTAAAAAAATATCTAATCATCCAATTTGAAATAAATAATCTAGATTTACAAATAAAATAACAAGAACTCAGAGCTTTCACATTCACCATTTACAAGCTCAATGAGCTCTAGAGTTCACACGTTCTTGATAAGTCTTGAAAAGATAGTATGCATAAAAGTGAAATAAAAAAAGAAAAGAATCCAAATCCTAAGGAACTAATTGTCAAAAATCTCAAAAGTAGGCACCATTTCCAAATGTATTTTACCTTTTATTTATTATCAATAAAATGCACAAATTTTATTTTTTTCAAAATTATTCTTTAGCCAAATATTCAAGTCCTCAACATTTTTATTTGGTCCAATCGAATTTAAAATTAAAATTTGATTTTAATTAGAATAATACTTTTATTTTTCAAGCTAAATTGTCAAGTAATTTAAAAATATATTTTTTATATTTTTATTAATAATAATTTAGAATTTATGAAATAATAAAAATTAAATTTAAATTTTCAAGTAACATAAATAAACTAAAATCAACCAAATTTTTCTAGCATAACAATTTTTTACACTTGTCTTCAATCTAAAAGTAAAATATGTATTCTCATTATTCTCTAGTACTTTTTTTAGGTTTAGTTTAGGTCTAGTATAGATTTAATTTGTTCTTAGACTATTTAGGTATTAAATTTTTTAAGCAAATTTTCTAAGTAACATACAAATTAATTTTTTATACTTTTAATAAAATAATTTATAATTTTGAGATGCCAAAAGTAATTTTTAAAATTTTTAAAACTTGAAAAAAATTTAAAGCAATTAAATTCTCTAGTCTATAAGAATTTTCACTCTTTCCCTGAATCCAAATAATATAATATTTTTCTAATTTATTAAGAATCAAAATACATTTTTCTTTCATTCTCTTTTTTTATCAAATATTTATATGAAATTATTTAGTAAACTTCACTATGACCAATATTTTTTAGATTTGATTATAAAGATTGTATTGTATATTTGTCATATTAAGTTTTTATAGATATATATTAGTTGAATTAAATTGAATAAGTTATTAAGAATAATTAATTAGATATTAAGTATTTAATAAATTGAGAGAATGAAAGAAAATTATATTTTGATTCTTAGTAAATTAGAAAACATGTTATATTATTTGGGTTGAGGGGAAAGTAAAAAATTTTCTAGATTTAAAAAATTTGATTGATTTCAATTTTTTCAAGTCTCTTAAAAATTTAAAAAATTTGTTATTGCTATTTCAAAATTATAAATTATATTCATTAACAAAAAATATAAAAACTAATTTATTATATTATTTGTGCTAGACCTAAACTAGATCAAAAAATCAATGCTATTTAATTTGATTATTAAAAATAATAAGATATTAAGTATTTACTTTTAAATATTTTATTTTTAAATTGAAGAAAATGCAAAAAAATGTTTTAAACAAGGAAAATTTAGTTGATCTCAATTTTATTCAAGTTTCTTAAAAATTTAGGTTATTTTATAAATTATAAATTATTTTATTAGTAAAATATAAAAAAATATATTTTTATATTGCATGACAAAAATTAGATTTATTTAGCTGGAAAAATGAAAATATTATTCTAATTAGAGGTAACAGTTAATTCTAGATTTGATTGGAGTAACTAAAAAGTTGATAGATCCAGATATTTGAAAAAAATAAAATTTATATATTCTATTAATAAAAAGTAAAGTTAAAAATATATCTAAAAATCATATCTTTTTTTTTTTTTTTGATAATTTATCGATCTAAAAATAGAAACAGCGTAATGTGAATTTTCAACGGCAGCTTTCGAATTCGACATTCTTAAAAGCAAAACATGATGAAAAAATGGTAAACTATTTATTTCCTCCTTCGCAAAAAAAAAAAAGAAAAAAGTGGGCCAAGTATTCATTTCCTTTCACTGGCGTGAACTAACAGTGTCTGTTGGCCTGCCATTCAAAAAGAAAAAATCTAAATTGGCTTTTACGTATTACAGTTCAGTTCCCAAAAAAAAATCAAAGCATTTATTAACAAACGCGTATATAAATTAGTTAAATATCTTAATTATAAATTAAATTAATTTATAATTTTTTAAAAATATATTACTATTAAAATAAGATAATTCATATTCGGCACGTTGAATCGATATTACTACTTGTAACAATATTGTATCGAATTGCTTTTGAAAGGATTTATATAAATGTAAATAATTACTCATATAAAACATTTAAATTTTAATGTAACTTTTATCAATTATCATGAAAAAATAAATTTAAGCAATGTAAATGAATAATTTCATGAATAAAATCAGCACAATCATGCATCACGTGGTTTTATTTTTCGAAAGTGCTATTCGGCAATAATTAATTAGACACTATTATTTATATGATTAATGTTCGATACTACTAAGATATAGTAATTTTTAAAATGCGAATGGTTTCTTTTTTCTGTGAAAGATGATATAACCCACCTAAACTTTATAAAATAACGCCACGTATAAATCTAAATCATATGTACTTATTATACCAAGAGCATGAATTACTCTTCCTCTTTTTCATAATTTTTCTATCTAAAATTTTAATATTAGTTTTAGTTTAGACCTCTCTTTTCTTTCATCATTTTATTATTTATTACTTTAATAAATTCAGATCTCTTTTTCTATTAATAGATTTATCTTTTATTTTTCATTATTGTGTGGTATCCTTTGCAGATATTTTATTCTTTGTATAGATACTTTATTTTCCTTTAAGTCCACTTTTCTCTTTTTATGAGTATTTTTCCCCTTTTTGTGGGTGTTACTTTATATTTACTAAAAAAATATAGTATCTATTAATTTAAGAATACTATTAATCAACTTTGTATGATAATTATGATTTTTAAATATTTTACAATAACTCTATTGAGAAGATCCATTTAAAATGATGATATGATATCAAAATAATTTTGGAGCGTGTGAAATGGATCTAAGTTTTGTATTGGGTTTAATCATAGTTTTTTAATATTAATATATTAGATTGTAGATCTCGTATGACTATTTTTATATTAAAAAAAAACAGGAATTATTGAAAGACTTAGAAATTTTAAAATTGCATTGATGCATCACATGCTACCTTCGGTACTTATCAATAAAAAAAGGTGAACAATCATTGACATAATGCAATGAACATGTTTATAAGCTACTAACTAGTTGGAGTGATCTCAAGCTATTTGAAGTTAAACAATGGAAGCAGATAGGAAAGCAAGGAGCATGGAGGCTATGAGTATTCAACAAGGTGATGAAACAAAGGGTGGTCAAGAACTTGACAATGGTGTAACTTCTGCTCATATTATCAGCCACGGTAACTTTTGTTGGTTTCATATATTTATAACAAGGTTGATTAACTCTTGTATAAAGATTTTGAGATAGGATCGAATATATATATATACATAAAATTTAATTTGCAGATTCATGGGAACAAGTTGGGTTGATGATGGTAACAAGCTTCAACTGCGGCTACATACTTAGTTTTCCAAATCTTATGTTGGTGCCTTTGGGATGGACATGGGGTACCATATGTCTGCTTGTTGTTGGCTTCTACACTGCCTACGCTAACTGGCTTTTGGCTGCATTTCACTTCATTGATGGAGTAAGGTTTATCAGATACAGAGATCTTATGGGATATGTTTATGGTGAGATTTATTATTTGCATCTTTAATTATCAATACATTAATTAACGTTTCCTTTTAATTTTTCTTTGTTTGTTTCTTTCATTTTTCAGGAAGAGAACTGTATTATGTTACCTGGATTTTGCAATTCTTAATGCTTCTTCTTAGCAACATGGGTTTCATTCTCCTTGGAGGAAGAGCACTTCAGGTAATTAATTAATTAATTTATAATCATCATCATCACTTGTTGTCAACACACATTTATTCATTTATATATTAATTATAAAAAATTTTAATATTATCAGGAAATCAACTTAGAAATCAGCAACTCTCCTTTGAGGCTTCAATATTTTGTGGTTATCACAGGATTGGCGTATTTTGTTTTCTCATTTTGCATACCAACAATTTCAGCAATGAGAAAATGGCTACTAGTCTCTGTTTGTTTCACCTCTGCTTATGTTATTCTTATTTTGATTATATCAATTAAAGATGGTAAGTGTGTATTGTAATTTAATAAACACTAAATTTAGAATGAGAACAAATTGGGCAACTAAAGTTCCTTGTATTTATATTTTCAAAGTTTAAAATAAGAGCTTGTGTTGCTTGAAGGAAAATCTAACGTAAGCAAAAACTATGAGATTAGTGGAAGCAAAGTGGAGAAAGTATTCAATGCCTTTGGTGCAATTTCGGCTATTGTCGCTTGCAATACATCTGGGATGCTACCAGAAATACAGGTAGCTTAATTAATTATGGCATACTTGCAAACATCCCAAAAATTAATTACTAATAATGCATACATCTCTATGTTCCTACACATATTACAGTCAACTCTTCGGAGACCGGCAGTGGAGAACATGAGGAAAGGGTTGTATGTACAGTACACAGTTGGACTCGCAATTTATTATAGTGTTAATTTCGTAGGATATTGGGCTTACGGCTCAACTATGTCGTGGTATCTTCCTCAAGAGTTAAGTGGGCCTAAATGGGTCAAGATCCTAATCAATGCTGCCGTTTTCCTACAATCTATTATCTCTCAACATGTAAGATTAATTTAATATAATTCCATATAAAACTAATTTCAATCATATATATGATTAACTAGTGGATATGACTTTCAGATGTTTGCTACGCCAATTCACGAGACACTTGACACCAAGTACCTAAAATTGGAGGAGAGCATATACTCCAATGAGAACATCAAACGCCGGTTCTTTCTTCGTGCATTGGTCTTCATTGGGAATTGTTTGTTGACAGCAGCTTTTCCTTTCATGGGAGATTTTGTCAACTTGTTAGGATCATTGTCACTCGTGCCTTTGACCTTCATATTCCCCAGCATGCTCTTCATTAAGGTAGTTAATTAAAGTAATTTTCTTTCAATATTAGTCCGAACTATGGTTAGTTGCATGTGAGGCATGTGCTCAATCATTAACTTACTAGATGAGTTCTAATTAATTGATTTTCCTTAATTTGGCTAGTGTTTGCATAAATTAATTGATTTCTAATGAAATTACTCATCAAAATGACAGGTGAAGGAAAAAACAACAACGATAAAGAAGAAATTGTGGCAGTGGTTCAATATTATTCTCTTCACATTACTTGTCATAGCAACCACTCTTGCTGCAGTTCGATTAATCATAAAAAATGTTCATGAATACAATTTTTTTGCAGATGCTTGAACTTTTAATTTATCACAAATTTTCTATATAAAAAATCATCCTATTACTATTTGTTGTTAAACCTTCTTAATTCAACTATTGTTTTTTCTTTCTCTTTTTTCAATAAGAAATCATTGAAAAGTTTCAGTGATAATAATTTAATAATCGAATATCCATAATATAAGTTATGGATTCAAACTTGAATAGTTTCTACTATGATGGTAGTTTGATTCAATTAATATATATATATATATGACTGATAACTCAGTTCAATTTTTTTGGTTTTGGATAGAAGTGATACGAATGGAGAGTGCAACGACAAGCATATTTATTGAGTTTCCATAGCAAGTATTATTGCTTTCAACTTTTAAGCTAGTAGTTTTTTATTTTTGATTATTGGTTCATGTTAGGTTTCAACGACTGCTACTGTCTCAATTTATGAGTTCTTTTATCTCTACTTTTCTTTTTTTTTTTTTTTTGTCTATCTTCCTATTATTTTTAGTCTGATTCTTGATAAATTTGAAGAGAGAAAAAAAAAATGTGATTACAACTCTTCTTAGTTTCTTTATTATACTTGTTAAATTTTATGTTTTGTCTTGTTCTTAATTAGTTATTGAATAGTATTGCTGCCCTCTATTTATACATATTTAATATGTTATATTGTGTGTTTCTAGTACCTCTGATTTGATTTTCATTTATCCTTAAGATATAATGGAATTAAATCTTAGGGATCATTTAAGTAGTTTTAAAAATAGAGGATGAGATCATTAATACTGACATAGCTTATGGACTAAATAATACTTTTTAATAAGAAATGAAAGAAGGAAAATGGTAACAGAGGAGCTTAATTATATAATTTAGGCGCTGTTGTGGGCAATGGACAAATATCACGTGTGGCTGTAATGGATACGACAACCAAATGTTCAAGGCGATAACTCTTTTAAATGTAATCTATGTTATCAGCTGATTGATTTTTATTTTAATCAATTTGATCGATTTAATTCAATTAATTTAATAATAAATAAAAATTTTAAATATATTTACAATAATTAAAATTTAAAAATAATATTAAAAATCATTTCAAATTAAATTGAAATAATCACTAATTTAATTTTTAATTTTATTAATTTAATCAATATAAATTCGATTTGATTTTGAAAATATTGATCGGAGTAATGTATCGTTAGGTTGCGATCAGATAGTAATTCAGTAATGTCAAATAACTGCATTTGCATCACTTGTATTGTAAAGTTATGAACAATTTGATTTTTATCATGTGTCAGTGTTGTATTAGGCCTTTTTATGATATGATAACAGATATATATATGTTATTTATTAATTTTTTAAAATTAATATATTATTTATATTATGTCATGTGTTTATATCGTTGTATTGATGACATCCATAAAATATAGAGATAAAATATATGAATCATATTTGTTTATAAAGTATTTTTTTTTTCTTCAAACTCATGAGATATGATGAAAAATAATTTTTTTTTTCAATAAAAAAAGTAAAGAAAACATAAGGACAATCCCCATAGTCGTAATCGAAAGCTGTAGAGGTAAGCTAGGCTTTTTCACTATTTTTTCAATTTTTATCACTGTAATTATCGAAATTGAATTATTTAATATAAAATTAAGAAACTTGCATTATGGAAAAAAAACTCCAATTTAATACTCACTTCCCATAATTTTTTTTGAAATAAAAGAATCTTTCATTAATAAAAATAAATAAGTATAACTTATAACATATAAGTAAATTTGACTGCGTTCAAGAAATATATACAAATTTTATTATAAAGATGAGTTTTTTCTTTGAATTTCATTAATCGTATTGACGAAACAATTGTATGTAACATCTTGATTGGGATTAGCCCATTGATAAAAAATGCATTTCATTCAGTGGTTATAGTAAATCACAAATTGATTTATTATCATTTGATAAGCTTTTAAACAAGTTTGATTTTTAAATATCAAATTCAAACTTTTTTAACTCTCATGACAGAAGACAATAAACTTTCATAAAAAAAAAAAAGTAAATTCCTAACAAAGAAGACAAAACAAAAGACATATAATAGTTTATCAATAAAATTAATAAATAATTAAGAAAAATAAATCTAACATAAGATTTCAAACAAATTTTCAACAAAATAAATTTGTTTTCATTGTTGTAAGATTTTGATTTATCTTTGAATAATGAAATCTTAACAGTCATGAGATCATGTTTTCCCAAATTCACTATTAAAGAAACATAAAAAATTTTATTATCAAAATCTATAAATTTTAATCAATTCATACAAATAAAATGAAAATATAATTTATTATAACTGAAAAAATTACAAGAAAAAAAAGGTAGAGACCGACGTATGGAGTTGGCTACCATTTACAGTAAAAAAAAATCATGGACGACAGTGAAAGTAAAAATCTATAAGGGGACACTTAGGGTTTCAACCACTTCCCATATTTTTAAACAACTAGATTAAGCTACTTTCCAAGGTAACCCAAAAAAAAAAAAAAACTAGATTAAGCTTGATTTAATGTGTTGTGAATTTATTAAGGTGTATCCCACAATGCCCCTTAATTCACACATATGGATCAATACGAATGCAAGTATGTTATCAAGGTATCCAGCCACATATATGTTTGATCACCCATAATAATTAAGCGCAGCTAGCTATGCCAGAAATATACTCAATTACTTCCATGCGTAATTATAGTGGCAATTGATGAAAATTGGAAAGCAAAGGTTGTGAGATAATGATTATGTGGAGTGGGAATGGTGCCTTTGAGAGCGAAAGATTAGCAGTGGCATATGTGTTCAGTGTACAGGTCCAAATTAGGACAAGCCAGAGACAGAAACAAGCAAATGTTGCAATCTAAGGATTTACTATATTTCTGTAAAATAGTTTCAAAACCCATTAAGACCCATGTGCACTCCCTCCTAACCCCACAATAAATAAATAAATAAATCTATTAACTAATAGTCATCAACAATTTATGTTACGTATCAATAGTTTCTTGTTTCCATTTATGAGGGGAGACAAGTGTACTGGGTTTATAAGCTATTGTGGCTTGCAACACATCTGGGATGCTACCAGAAATACGGGTAGCTTAATTAATTATGACATTTATAGTATATTTGCAAAATATCCCAAATATTAATTACAAACTCCATGTACAAATATTGCAGTCAACTCTTCGTGGGCCGGCAGTGGAGAATATGAGAAAAGGTCTATATGTACAGTATTCAGTTGGACTCGTAGTTTATTACAATGTTAGCCTTTTGGGATATTGGGCTTATGGATCAACGATGTCGTGGTGTCTTCCTAATGAGTTAAGTGGGCCTAAATGGGTCAAGACCCTAATAAACTTCACTGTTTTTCTACAAGCAATAATCTCTCAACATGTAAGATATTAATTTAATTCAATAGTTAATTAAATTAGTTAAAATTAATACATGAAACTTATTAATTAACTACTGAATCATATTCAGATGTTTACTGCGTACCAAGTACCTGAAATTGGAGGAGAGCATGCACTCGAATGAGAACATCAAACGGAGGTCCTTTCTTCGAACAATATTATTTACAGTAAATTGTTTGGTGATGACAGCTTTTCCTTTCATGGGAGATTTAACTTTTTTGGATCATTTGCTCTCATTCCTCTCACCTTTATTTTCCCCAGCATGCTCTTCATCAAGGTAAAAAAATAATAATAATAACGTAATTCTTTTTAAAAATGTTGGTTTTTTTTTTTTAAAAAAAAAAGAAAATTAGGAAATAGATACTCAACTACGTTTGTATAAATTAATTGATTTCTAACTAATTTATGACAAAAAATGATAGGTGAATGAAAAGACAGCTAAAACAAAAAAGAAGTCACGATATTGGCTCAACATCATTTTCTTCACACTACTTACTATAACAGTTTGGTGGCTTTGTTCCTCTTTAACTATTTGAAATTTACCAAATAAAGTTAATGAACTTATTTATATGTCTGCGCTCATCCTAAACTGATCTCATCACTTAGTTTAGGTAGCAAGAGTTGTAATGTCTGTTAAGGATCAAGCAAAAAAACAAACAATCAAGAATGAACAAATTCTTGCTTGATGAAACCTCAAAGCAACCGATGAGAGCCATGATCCATGTAAAGTCTCTCACCATATTTGAAAGGAGCAGGACTTAACCTACATGACCAGGAAATTGTTCAGCCTCTTCAATGCCTTTACCCCATCAACCATTGTGTTGAATTAAAAATGATAAAAATAGAAAGGCACATGAGAAAAAAAAATATATATTTCTTTCTGTCTTGTAGACGTTTCAAAGACAAAAATAATAAAAAAAACAAATCAGATCATGGCCTATAAAGGCGGCATCTCCACATCCAAGGGTATAAAGGATGGTTAACAACCGCCCCATTATATGCAATGTGGTGCACGCAAGCAGTCATTCAGAGGAATAACTGTACACTAAAAGCCTATAATTAAACTAATCTTTCTCCTTTACGAAGAAAAGGAGGGGAAGGAGATGAAGGTATGGGCTACGGAGAATAAAAAAGGTTGAGGCTCGGCCACAAAAGCAGAGAAATGAAAAGGAAGAAGAATAGAAGAAGTGATAAGGCTTTTGTACAGTACATAAATAGGAGAAAAAGAAAAGGGTAAACCTCTGTTCCATTTCATATTTAAATCTCACATTTTCTCTTATAATAATTGAAGCATTTTTAAGAACCCATGGTTCTAATCAAAGATGGTCAATTTATGAACCTTTTATTCTTACCAAAATCAAGAAAAGCATACATAAAGTAAGAACCTTCTTGTGTTTATCTTTTCAGCATAAAAGAATTGTGGAGCATCTAGTTCTGCAGAATGATTTTTGGAATTCTTTTCAATTCCTGTGGATCTCACAGATTGTATATAGATGAAAGCCTTTAGCTATTTCAGAAGCTATATGGGAATCCTCTATTCTCTCTCAAAAAAAAATTGTCCTTTGGACCAAGGACCAAGATTCTTAATTAAAAGAATGATTTCAAATACCTGTCATAAAATATATATTTATATATATATAAAAAATTAAAAATGGTATCATATAATATACAAATGTTTAAAAAAAAAGCTCGGCAAACTGAATTTATTTGTTAAATAAACTTTAAAATTAAGATTGAGTTTGACTCGCTAATTTAATAAGTCAATTTCAAATTTATTGATACTCAATTTATAATGTAATTAATATTTTAACTAAAAATATATAGTAAATAATATATATTTCATATTTAATTTATGTTTATAATGCACCATTTAATTTTTTGTATAAATACTAATAAATATGTTATATTTTAAAAATAGAAATCATTAATTTTTTAAACTTATTAATAATTTATTTATAGTTTAATTCTAATAAAAAATTTTAAATTGATTAAATTCGTTTAGGCTCGTAATGCAGCCTTAATGATTCTCAACTTGAATCCGATTCATTTATTAAAAAATTTTAAAATACTCAACTCAAACTTAATTCATTTATAAAAAAATTAAATATGAACAAATTATTATTCAACTCAACTTGACTCATCTACATCTCTAATATGTAGTAATGAAATTTTCAAGTCATACAGCTATTGAGTCTTTGACTCATAATTTAAAAAAAAAAAATCAAAATGAAATATAAGTAAGATTGACTTAATAAAAATATATTAAGAACAAAAATGAATTAAGTCATTTGAGAACTATCAACGGACCTGACCCAAGACATGAATACATAAGCAATCTGAACACCAAAATTAAAGTGCAGTCACAAATTCAAAGCAATTCAGGTTCAAAGCTAGCTACGGCCTCTAACCTGATTCATTAATTATTTTTTCCTTACTAGATCTGATTTCACTTTCGAATTATAGCTATTGGGGGTAAACACGAAATTTCAAGATTTTTGAATTAGATTGAAGTGAAATTTAAAATATCCAATATAAGTAGTAAAATATATGAACCAAACAATGTGATTTTTTTATACGAGATGAAATTAGAGATTTTATACTATCCGAACCGAGAACTAAACCAAACTATATTATAATTGTTTGTGTGTATATATATATATATATATAGAGAGAGAGAGAGAGAGAGAGAGAGAGAGAGAGAGAATTTTAGTAGTTAACTTACTCAATTAGTATATATTATCAATAATTTGATTATTTATTAATTATTAATTTGTAGAAAACATTAAAAAATTAATTTAATATTTAATGTGTAAATTATTAGTTATAATTTATTAAATTATCACTTATTTATTTTAGTCTTTCAATGATTAAAAGTGAAAAATATAAAATTTATTTTATTTTTATTGATAAAGATTAAAAAAATGTAAAGTTTAATTTTTTAATAAATTGAAATAACCGAATACTCGAAATGGTACCAAATTAAACCTAACCGTCTCAAAAGAATTGAAAAACCTAATTGAATCATCATAAATTTGTAAGGAACATAACCAAAGTAAACTGAAAATTTAGAACGGTATTAATTCTCTATTTTTAAAGCCTCCAAAATTTTGATCCGATTTCAAAAATTTTCAAATCCTTAAATTAAATCAAACCGTAAAGCCTCTCAAATATCTTTGCATAAAATAGCAATTTTAATAATAATAGCTAGTCACATATAACCACATAATTTGAATAAAAATAATTCATATAGTCCAAAAATCTAAATTAATTTAAACTAGTTCGTAAACTTTTTCAATTAAATTAATCAAATTTCAATAGCCTTAGTTACCAACATAAAAAGAATTAAGATAGAAAAAATATTTGTAATTATGGAGCCTATTTGCTGCTAAAATTTAGCATAGAATATAATTCCATCACTAAATTTCATGGTAAATTCATTGTTAAATACGATTTTTAAAAAAAAAAAAATCTCATTTCGTATATGTTCATTCACTAATTTTTTACTAATATTTTTAAATTTCATCATTATTTGTTGTTCTTTACTGTGCATTAATTAGAAACTGTTTGTTTGCCTCAAGATGGTGAAGAAGGTATTAACCAATGCAATTTCATGATAAAAGGATATTTGATAGTGCAGTACTTTTCTAGGTATTGCATGATAGTTTTTTTTTTTTTTTTTCAAATGAAAAGATATGGAATGAAATGAAATAGAAAAATATAAAATAAAATATAATTATTTAAAATATTTTTATTTTGTCCTTTAATCCTTAAATTTAGAGGTTAAGAAAAATAAACATTTAAAAGTAATTGGATATATACTTTTAATTTATATCATAAAAAACACATAAACAAAGTTAAATTATTAACTTTATTTACATTTTATTTTTAATTCTTTCTAATCCACTCTCATGCAAGCTATAACATAATTTTCTCCTAATTTGAATTTGGAATTATTTAAATAAATATCATAGTATAATGGATTTGCTTTTTTACCTCGTCGAATCGCTTTTTAAAGATTATATTTCAAAGGCTTTTTGCAGTAACATTCTTCTGTTTCCATTTGAATCTCAGATTCCAATTTCTAGAACTTGGGATCATTTTGGTGCAATAGCTTTTTTTAAAAGAATTATGTAAAATCTCTTATGGCATTTTTATCGCCTGGTGTGGCAGTACATGTTTCAAAATTTTAGTTTCTTACAACAATCGTTTTATTCATTTCCTTGTGTCCTATACGTGTAAAAAAGTATAATTGAATAATAATATACACCCAATCATTTTTGCAGAAGAAAAAAAAATATAAAGATGCTTTTTAGTAGAATCATATCATTATTGGAGAAGAAAGCATTTATCCTCTCAATCATTATTGGAGAAAAAGGTATATAACATCAGGCGATACATTTCAACAGGATGGGCATTAGGTTAAAATTCAACCGAACTAATTAAATTTTATATTTTTAATTAAATTAAATTAAATAATATTCAATACTAAATCAAATCAGGCAGATATATTTCACTTTAATTCAGTTCGTTTCTCAGTTTGGGCTACAATTTGAGATATTTTAAAATTTTTATTTGAAAATACTAATTAATAGAAAAAAGTCAAAATATTTTCATTTTAAAAATAAAATAAAATTTTCAGATATATAATGCAATAAAATTCTAATGACAAAAAAATTCTAAGACAAATAAATATTATAAATTTTATACAAGTTTCTAAGAGAATTAAAAATAAAATAAAAATTTAAGGTATATAGATATAAATTCGGTCCAGTCCAATTTTTTAAATTTTTTAAAATTGAAAATCAAATCTAACTGAAATAATCAAACTTTCTAAAATTTTAAATTGAATTGAATCAAATTATTGAATAAATTAAATCAAATTTTGAATTAACACACTTTGCTTTAATTTTTGGTTTGAACCTAATAGTGTCCACTCTTACGCTAAAATAGAGTTGAACATAGATTATGGTAAAGCAGGTGATTCAAAAATCATCGATAGTAGGATATCGTTGGTGTTTCTTGAGTAAGGAGGATGATGTCTCTCTCTCTCTCTCTCTAATGTTTTGAGCTTTAGCTCTCCTTTTTATCTAAACAAAATTTATAATTGACTTTTGAAAAATTTTCTTTAAAAATATTTTTATTTATAAATTATTGTACAACATTTATAAAAAAAATTAATTGTATAATTTTGATTGTCAATATAAAATCTACTCTCAATATTATTAACAATGACATATTGACTCAACTTTAAAATTATGATTATAATTTATTATAAATATTCTTAGATGATTTTGTATTTTTAGTAATGATGGAGATTTCACTAAACATGGTGTTATAGTATGATATGAACTGAAATTCATATTCTACACTAGAATATATTTGAAAGACGATATCCAATAATATGTCATTATATAATTATTAAATAATAAATTTCAAGCCATCAAACTCTCAAAAAAATACATAAACTATCACCAAGAGAAAATAAAATAAAAAATCTAAAGTAAAAATTCTTAAAATATAAATAAAGTAAAATAAAGACTAATAAAATAAAGTAAATTAATTCATTTTATTAAAAAATAAATAGAAAAATGCTAATTGTTAATAAAATATACTGATGATAGTTTTAAAATATTAATAATAATTTAAAAAAAAAAGATTGCTAGCTAGGATTATGGGTAAGTAATATGAAGAATAACTAATTTTGAATAGAGTGACAATTTTTTACCCCTACTCAAAAACTCAATTTGAATTTGTTCGAAAAAAATTGACTTAAACTTGATCCAATCAGAAAAGAAACTCAAAACAATTTTAAAATTTTCAGATTAAATCCAATTTGTGAGTCAATCTAAATTGACTCGATATTGATCTAATTGGTGGATAGACTTGAATAATTTTATTTAAATTATCAAAATATTTAAAGATAAAAACATTTTTTATTTTTAAATATATGCGAACTTATTTTAATTTGTCATTTTCATTATTTATAGTCACTCACTCATAAAGATAAATTATATTTAAGTTATTCAATATTTAAACTAAAAATTTAATTAGTTTATGTTTATATAAAATCTATCTAATTAAAAATAATTTTTTAAAGAAAATTATTTTAAACTGAATGGCTTGATTTTAATTATTAAAAATATTTAAAATTTATTTGAAAATTTTAAAAATATTTTTTAATTTCAATTTTGTATATAAACCTAATTTAATTACTTTTTATTATGCATATTTATTTATTTTAAAAAATAAATTATATTCAATTTATTAAGCATTGAAATAAAAATAAAAAATTTTAATTAAATTTTATTTATATAAAATTTATTTGATCAAAAAATAATTTTTAAAAAAATTACTTTTACAATAAATTATGAGAAAAATTGCCTAAGTAATAAAGAATTTAAATAAATATTTTTAAAAAATAAATAATGAATGATATAATTGTAGTCAATTAAAAATATTATTTTTAAATATAAATTTAAAATTTGATCTAAATTATTTTTTACATGCAAATCTAATACAAGATCCAAATTTATTCAAAATTTAAGTGGTTCATATTAAATTCAAAAATTATATTATCTAATAAAAATGATCCAGTCTGAAATAACTGGATGGCTCGGATTCCCACCTCTGCTTTTGAAACTTGCACCATTATTGACAGGAAAATATTTTATTCATTGCTCATGATATATAGCAAATTAGGTGCGGATTAACAAGTTGTATTCTATCGATGAGACTTGTTTACTTATTTAATCATTTCTTCATGCAACTAGAATTTTTTTTTTTAGTGAAACAAATAATAATAGACTGGCTTTTACGTATTTGACATTCTTAATGTTGAAACGTGTATCACAATATGTCTTTGTATTTACAATAATGTGATGCTTAATAGTTCATATTACATATACTCTCTCTTTCTATATATATATATATATTGTCAAGAATTATTTGTAAGTATATACTAAAAAAGTAAAAGAAAAAAAAAAGTGTATAATAGTTATTGATTAAAGAATTGGAAATAAATAATATATGTAGTCTACATAAATATAAAATTATTGATTTAGGAGATGATTAAAATTATTCCTCTAAAACTTGAATAATTTCTAATATATATATATCTTATTTTTAATTTCCGAAGGGTCTTATTTAACTTTAGTTTAAGTTTCATTTGCTTTGTGAAAAATATTTTTTTAAAAAAATATTTTTTATATTTTATTTACTAGAAAATATTTTTCTTGAATAATAGAAAATTAAACTACTTTTGAGGAAAATGACTTTTTTTTAAAAGAGAAAGTTATTTTTCAAAGGAATTTATTTTTTGAATTTTGATGAATTCATTCAAATAAAAAATAAATTATGTAAACACAAATATTTATTATCACCGGTTATCTTTGACTACTAATACTCACTATCGATTGTCATTGATTAGTGATGATCATCAATAATCAATAATCAATGAAATTTATAAAAATTTTTATTTTTATATTAAATATTAAATAATATAAATATACAATATTTGTAGTGTAAAATTTATTATAATTTTATAAATTAAAAAATTAATATTTTATAAATATGCTAAACACTGGAAAATATATTGTTCAAATTTTTTTAAAAATATTTTCTATAAATAAATTATTTTCTTTAAAATAAACGGAGGCTTAAATTAATTAGTTTTCTTTTGTACGTTTACTACAATTATTTTTATATTTTAATCTAGTTGGATTGTTTATATTTTAATCTAGTTGGATTGTTTATAGATAATACAATGTAATAATATGTTATTATTAGTTTTTTCAAACCAATAATTTATTAGAAATGATTGAAAATGAAAGGAAGAAAAGATGGAGGAAGAAAATAAAAGGAGATATCTAATATTCTGAAAATTGAATCAGTTAATTGATTATTTTTTTAGTTTGTAGTTCGATTGATTTAGTTTAATAAAATATGTTTTAGAAAAATTTTAAAAATATACACACAAGAATTTTTAAAAAGCAGAATAATTAGTAAAATATGATGAAATAATAAAAAAAATATTTTGGTATTTAAATTTTGAATAAAACAATGTAATTTTTGAAAATTTCACAAATTAAAATTAGACAAACTTTGCATTCAAATATGATAATTTAGATAGTCTTTCATCTTGATTTCTTCCCATCCAAATAAGAGAGAAAAAAAAAAAAAAAAACAACTATTCTCAGTTTTCTTTCTCCTCATTTCCATCCACATCCCTCTTTTTTTCTTTTTTCAAAACAAAGCCTAAGTCTGTCGATGCTGCTTCCTTCCACTCTCTCTTCTTCAAGCTGTGGCTGTTTGATTTACATCCTCCAACTTGATGCATAATATTTATGGTTAATAGTCATTAATTAGAGCTTGTTAATTTACTTATTATTTAGTTACTCTCTTTGCTAGCTAAGCATTAGCTTCTACTACATAAAAAAAAAAGTGCAAAAACTTCAAGAGATACAACAGAACTCTCTTTTATCTCCTTTTTCCTCAAGCTATTTCCTTAGCTTACATAGTTTGACCAAACAGTACTGTGTTTGTAATTGTGAGACATCTATCGAGGCTGGAAGTTAAGCATTGGAAACAAATAGGAAATCAAGCAACATGGAGGCTAGGAGCATTCAACAAGTTGCTGAAATAAAGGGCGGTCAAGAACTTGACCATGGTCTAATTTCTGCCCATATTGTTGGCTATGGGACGCAAGTGAAGCTTTGTTGGTTTCATTTCATATATTTGTAAAATAGGAAAATTTTTGTATGTAACTGGTGGATGGTGTATTTTAATCATTGATTTTAATTTTTTTAATTTTGACTTGATTCAATAGCTTAAAAATATTATATATATGGTGTATTGGTACACACTAAGATGATTCTTGTAAAAAATAAAGTCATAAGTGTGACGTCTATGGTTTAGTTACCATCAGACTGTATTTAGGGGCTTTAAATATGTTTACGAGCACTGAAAATAAAGAAATAAATATAGAATGTAATATGATAAAATATAAAAATAAATGAAATTTAATTAAATTTAATCAAAATTAATTATTTTAAATTCTGCTATAGAATAAAATAATACATAATTTGATATAATCAAATATAAAAAATAAACATATTCAATCAAATTTTTTATAAAACAATTATAACACGAAGTGCAACATACTGTTAATCTCACGTTTCTCGCCATCTACACTTTTAAAAGGATAACTAATTCTTAAGTATTCTTCTTCTTCTTCTTCTTCTTCATTATTATTATTATTATACACTTGAATATATACATAGCATTTAACTTGTAGATTCATGGGAACAAATGGGGTTGATGTTGGCGACAAGCTTCAACTGCGGCTACATATTTAATTTTCCATGGCTTTTGGCTGCATTTCACTTCATGGACGGTGTTAGGTTTATCAGATACAGAGATCTTATGGAATATGTTTATGGTGAGTTTTATTATTTGCATCTTTAATTATCAATACATTAACACTATGTTTGGATGGATGATTTATAATGGATTGGAAGTGTTATTAATGGAATAAAATGGATTGGTTTGGAAAGAAAGTGTTAAATTATATTTATGTTTGGGATGGTAGGAATGGAAATGAATAGTTTGAAATTAATTTTGTTTGTTTGCACTGGAATGGAATGGAAGGTTAACTTTAAATTGACAAAAATACCCTTATATATACAAATATAATTTTCTTTTATTTTACTGTTATTATTCAAAATATTTAATAAAAATAATGATATATTTAATATTAAAATAAAAATTAATGACATATTTAATATTAAAATAAAAATTTACTGTTA
>CATIWR010377419.1:0-10805 GCA_949677035.1 Omphalea diandra
TATATATATATATATATATATATATATATATATATTTTAAAAATATATTTTCTTTTATATTATGTATAAATTGCATAATTTTTTTTATATAAGTATATATAAAGATACTATAATTCAAGTGTATTGAAGGTAGCCCCGACGCGACCGTAAACTTGTTTCCTCAACTTTTTGAAGGTTTGTTACCAACCTCAATCCAGTCTCATCGTTTACCTAATTTTTGACCTAATCAGAAGCAGCAACTACTGTTCCACACAGCCACAGGAAAGAGTACACCAGCAGGCACCGGCAGGCAATAATCCAGAATAAGCCAAACCCGAGCCCGAGCCCAGGAATGAAATGATTCTAGGCTAAAGTATTATCATTCTTTCGTTACCAATTGACCCACACAAAAGCAAGAGTACACTAACCGGCCCTCGTGATAGTGATGACATAGTGGCTATTTTTCCGCAAATTATATCATAGATTTCAGTCTATATTAATTTATAGACTCAAATTTATATGTATATTTAATTTTAATTACATATATACTGATATTAAAATATATATGCATTAAATCTATGTATATTGATATTAAATTATAATATACATTAATTTTTAATCGTATATATATTAATTCTTAATTGTATATATATGTTTAGGTCGATAATACAAATATGAACTTAGATCTAAAATATATAGATTGCTATCTTTCATTTGGTAAGGGTGTATTTGGTATCAATTTTATTTTTAATTCATTTTTTACTTTCAAAGTTAAAATAAAATATATTTAGTTAGATGTATTTTTATTTTAGAATATTTTTAAAAATTTATTTAGTAAATGAAAAATTAATTTTAGAAACCATAAATAATAATTTATTAAATTTTATTTTATAAAAATTATTAGTACTATTACAGATATCCGCATTTGTTATCACCATCATGGTTGTTGCCACCATTATCGTTACTTCCACTGCTTTATAATTATATATAATTATATAATAAAATTAATTATATAATATTATATAATAATATAATTAATTATATAATAATAAAAATAATAAATTCTATATATATTCTATATATAGTATATATAGAATAATATATATATATATATATATATAAATATATAATATAATAATATTATGTATATATAATAAATATTATTTATAATATATATATATAATTATATTATATAATGCCGTCAATTTCTTCACAAACACTATTAACCATCTCATTTGTTAATGGATATCCCTATTTGTTATTCTTGTTCCTGAGGTTTATATAATTGCTTAACCATAGCATCACTATTATTTCATCACTGTAGCAAGTATCATCCCATTTCTAGTGCCCTCACCATTATTTTTATCATCACCATAATTGTCATTCCATAACCATTATTGTTATTGTATAACCTTTATTGTGATGGTCACTGTGATTATTATCAATAGCATTATGATTATTTGATATTATCATTTTTTATTATCGTATTATTATTATTATCACCATCACTATTCTTTTTACAATTACCAATGTCGTTATTATCACTAACGCTATTATTAATAATATTATATAATATTGGCATTATCACTCACTTATTACTAGTATTATTCATCACTGCGATCATTACTATCACCATTATATCATTATCTCTCTTATCATTATTGTTTTCATTATTATCACCATCGATGTTAACATTACATAATATTGATATTGTCATCATTAATCACTTACCCTTACAAGTATATTATTATCATTATTATCGTTGCCTTCGTCATTATTGTCATTTTTATTTCCTACCACCTCGATTTATTGTCACTAGTCGTGAATCTATATATTGCACGATATAATTATAATAATAAATTTGAAATAAATTTAATATTTAATTTTAAGTAATTAATTAATTAAAATATCATATGTAAATAATAATTAAAATATAATTATTATTGTTTTTAAAAATCATTAAGTAAATAAAATAATATAATAAATTTCTCAAACTTATAACTATATGTAGAGTTAATTGTAACAAAAAAATTGTTTATTGATTATGCCTTCAATCTTATGTGATATAAAAATTTGAATGAAACAATTTCCGATAATCAATCAAATAAATAAAATTAAGTATTTCACAGTTACAATAAATTTAATAGATAATTACAAATTATATGTATATTTGTGGGTAGTTATAATAAAAGATTTGTGTATTAATTCATACCCCAATATTGTATGACGCAATTTTAAGAAAAATTTAAAAATTTTAAATGAAGTAATAATTGATAATATATTATAATGGTCTTTACTCTAATATAATTAGAATTTTGAACAATTAATAAAATTAATTTAAATCTTAATTTTATATTTATAATTTTTATCTTTTAGATTTTTATTTTTTATTTTTAATTATTTTTTTATTTAGAAGTAGTTTACAATTTTTACTCTTTATATTTTTCTAATTTATTATTGAAAATATATTGACTTATTGTTTAAATTTTTTATTTTTTAGGTTTTTCTAATTTTCTATTTGGAAGTTGTTTATTAAATTTCTTAATATGATATTGATTTTCTATTTATAATTTTTGCTTTTTACATTTATAATTTATGATTTTTGTTTTTTATATTTATAATTTATAATTTTTTATTATTATAATTAAATTTTCTAATTTTTATCTAAAAATATTTTTTTGATATGATATAACATAATGTAAAATAATAATATGTGATTGTATTATACATAATTATTTGACAAATGAAGAGCAAAGGTTAAAAACTAACTTTGAGACTAAATTAATAATATATAATAGTCTTGAAGCTGCGCGTTGTATAATATAATTATAATAATAACATTTTTCTAAATTTAATATTTATTTTTTAAAAAATACTTAATTAAATAAATCAAATAATAATAAAATTTTAATTATTATTTTATAAAAAAGTTGACAAGTAAATAAATAATAAATAAATTTCTCAAACTTATAATTATATACAAAATTAATTGTAACAAAAATTATTTATTAATTCATATCTTCAATTTCATGCAATACAAATTCAATAGAAAATTATTAATTTTAAAAAAATAATTACTAGTAATTAATCAAATAAATAATATTAAATTTTTCATAATCAAAAATAAAAATAATAGATAATTATAAACTACATATGCATATATGAAGTAATCATAATAAAAAATTATTTATTGATTTATACTCTCAATTTTGTATACATAAATTTAAGATAAAATATATTAAATTTAAATAACATAAGTTTTGACAATTTATCACTCTATTGTTTCCTATTATATATTTACAATTTTAAACAATCAATTATCTTTTTAGTTTTTTTCTAATTTTTATTTATAAGTATTTTAAAATTTTTACTTTTTATGATTTTTTTAGTTTCCTATTCAGAATATCTCAATTCCCTATTTATAATTTTTACTTTTTAGGTTTTTCTAATTTTTTATGCATAATATTTTTTATATGATTTTGATTTTATATTTAGAATTTTTACTTTTTAGATTTATTAATTTTAAATTTATAAATTTATTCTTATTATAACAATCGAGTTTTATAATTTTGTATTTAGAAATATTTTTTAATATGATAATTTCTTATGACATAATATAAAATAATAACACGTTATATTATACACAACTATTTGATAAAATGACAAACAATAATTTTAAACTACTTATGAGATTGAAATTAATGATATATAGATATATATATATATTGATTGATTTGACAATCAAGCTATTAGAGATTAATTGAAGTTTGACTTGCTAAAAAATTAATATACATTGCGTGGTATGATTATAATAATAATTTTTAAATAAATTAAATATTTATTTTATACTAAATAATTAATTACTTTGTTAAAAAATTAAAATTAATATATAATATAATTACAATTTCATTATTATTTTATAAAAATATTATCAATTAAGTATAATAATAAAATAAATTTCTCAAAACTCATAATTGTGTACAAAGTTAATTGTAACAAAAAAAAAAAATTATTCATTAGTTTGTATATTTAATTTTAGGTGGTACAATTTTAAGATAAAATTTATTAAATTCGAATACCGTAATTCATGACAATCTATTACACTACGTTTTACTCTTTTATACTTAGATTTTTAAACAATTAACAGAATTAATTTAAATGTTAATTTATTATTTAAAATTTTTATTTTTTGAAATTTTCTAATTTTATATTTCAAAATACTTTAGAATTTTTACTTTTTGATTTTTTTATGTCATGTTCAAAATATCTTAACTTTCTATTTAGAATTTTATTTTTTAAAATTTTCTAATATCCTGATTAGAAGTTGATTAAGATTTTTGTTTTTTAGATTTTTATAATTTTTATTTAAAATATTGTATATGATATCAGACTTCTGTTTAAAATTTTTACATTTTAAAATTTTAAAATTTAATTTTTTATTATGATAGTTTAGCTTTTCAATTTTTATATATCAAAATTTTATATAATATAATATAAAATAATGACACATATTTATATTATATACAATTATTTCAAAAATAACAAATAATAATTTAAAATTAATTATAAAATTAAAATTAATAATATATAATCACGATGATTGATTTCATCACATTACTGTCAATATATTGCTATTGCTGTTATCATTAGCGTCATGATATTATTGTCATCAACTCTTCTAACCTGTCAAATAATTTTGAAAAATAATAATTTTTAAGAAATAAATATAAAAATCTAAAATGAGTATTTTTTAAAAAATAAATTAAAAAACATGATATTAACAAATAATTCCTAATTTTTTGATTAATAATTACAAATTTTTTATCCATCTCAATTTTATTTAAAAATAACAATTGCTTTTCATAAAATATTATGATTTAATTGAGACAAAATTAATAATTCCATTATAATTTAGTCCGAAACTTTTTTTTTTTTTAAACTATTTAGTCACAAACTTATTATCGTCAATTTTCTTTATAGCGCTAAACCTATTTTTTCAACTTTATTGGACTAACTGACTTTTATTTTTATTTTTTTTGAGTATTAGTGAACTTACAGTTTTATCCTTAAATATAATACTGGAAGTCAAATCGAGTGAAAGCATGGGAGAAGAGCATCACTGGAAAATCCAGTTTGGGTAAGTTATTAGTGGGTTTCCGTAACATCGCAAATCTTTCCAAACCCAGAAAACTCAGCCTCTTCCTCTTCCTCCGATACCCACACTTTTTCATCAATTGATCAGTTATTACATAAAAGTATCAATAATAACATCTCAATTTTCCTGAATTGATAAGTCACACACACCTACCGCCCATGGACATTATCAGTCAGTTGCAGAGGCAGACTGCTGATTTCACCGCTTCTCTGTATCGGGAGGTCAGTTCATATATATATATATATATATATATATTATAATTTCTTAATTATGGTTTGATTTGTTCGTTTGTGTCTCTGTTTGTTTAAATGGAAAGTGAAAATCTTTTGTTTATCAATTAAGATTGATGCAAATATAGGATTACTATATATGATATGATAGGATATGGAGTTATTAATACAAAGGACTATTTAGTTCAGGCAACTATATTTGGGGTTTGTGGTGATGGGCTTTTGTTGGTGTTTGGAAAAAGGGATATGTGGACGATCAGTTTACTCAGCTGCAGAAGCTGCAAGATGAGAGCAGTCCTGATTTTGTGATGGAGGTTGCTTCTCTCTTCTTTGAAGACTGTGAGAAGCTTGTTAACAATATGGCCAGAGCCCTGTCAGTTTTTTCTTTTCCCGATTGTTATATATTTTGTGATTGTTTTAGTTGATTTTGGTATCAATTAAATGTTTGATCTTGTTGTCTCTGTGTCACCGCTCGGTTTTGTGCTTGGAGAGGTGGAAGGAAGAGGGTATTTTGTTTTGTTTGTTAGAGAATTGCTTAATTGAGTTATTTCTTGTATCTTCAGAGAACCACGAACCGTGGATTTTAAACAGGTAGATTCTCATGTTCATCAATTGAAGGGTAGTAGTTCCAGGTATTTGTTTATATCACCATTTGTTGATTTAATTGTGATGTTGATTCTTTCATTTGTGCTTTTAGAAGACTGCCCTGTTACCTGCCAATGTTTAGGGAATTAATAGATAACTGGTGGAACAATATTACAGGGATAATGTCTGATTATTTCATTTGTACTTTTAGTTGTAAGCCTGTTCAGTCACTCACCACCGTTTAAGGAATAGATAACTGCTGGAAGAATATTAAAAAGACAATGCTTTGTAACAGAAATGGTGCAACTGTGATCGTAACATAATGGCGATTGCCTGTTACTAGACATTTTTTCGTGTAAGACTTTGAAAACATATTAAATGAATTTGCATAATAAGGGGGCTACTTAAATTAACTCTTTAGAAGAAAGTGTGAACCCCAAATATAGTAACCTTGGCTTGAATTTTTTTTTTTTTTTTTGTTAAAAATAAAAAATTTCATGCAGAAAGTGTTTTGAAGGATTTAATATGAGGAAAGCTAAAAGAACATGGATATGGTGGCTTAGAAGTCAAGGGATACAGGGGAAATAAACATAGAGATACCACCCCTAAAAAGAAAAAAAAAACAGATGTTATTTATGTAAGGTTGTTTATTGTACTGGTAATGGCCAATTAATGGTTGCCACGGTTATGTAACAGCCATATCCCATGCCAAAAGAATTTTCCCGTTCCATATAGGTAATAATGGTAATGCGGTGAGGGCTTGAAAATCCAAGAAAACATAAAAGCCAATTTCTTATGAAACTATGATGATATTATACACTTTTTTTTGTTGGCTTGCTTGTTTCTATATTATTTTAATAAAAATGTGTTTTCTATGTTTAACAGCATGGGTGCTGCAAGAATTAAAAATGCATGCATTGCCTTCAGAGCTTATTGTGAAGCCCAAGACCGTGAAGGGTGAGCTTGACTGAACACTGATACTTCATGGTTCTTTCCTTTGTCCCTGCAATGAAATCTGAAATTCATATAAGTTATCCAATTTGTGCTTAGGAATTATTTCAATCTGAAAACCTTTGTGGGCATTCATTTTCACAGAAAAAAAAAAAAAAAGAAAAATCAGTTGCATGCATAGCATATGCTTGGGACCATTGATCTCTATGCGATGCATTCATGAGGTCATGTTTACAAATAAATGTATATAGGTTCTAAATGTGGAGGGTTGCTCAAATGTAAATGTTACACTGCCCTGGTCTTGAATGGAAGACAAACTTTTCATTTTCTTTAGTTTTGGTAGTTAATGCAATTTGTCAAGGATTTAAATGAGCAAGCTTGTGATTCAGGATTGAGCTGTTTGCTGGCCAAAAATGATTATAGAAGTAGAACAAGCTCCCTGTAATTTTTGTTCCCATCCAACTTGTGTTTCAAGAAGTTCTCCTGTCGATGTTGCTGGGCCTTTAGATTTGCTTTTAGTTGAATATGATGTCTTTGCTGTGAAGAAATTTGATTGAGTAAAAAATGTTGATGCAGGTGTTTGAGATGCCTTCAACAAGTGAATCATGAGTATGCTCAATTGAAGATCAAGCTTCAAACTTTATTTAGGGTAAGTTAAGGAAACTATATGAAGGTTGGTTGGCAGACCTAAATTTAAGCGTCCAGGGAAGAATCCACATATATCTTCACCCTGGTGTACCTCAGGGAAAAATATTGCGTATTGTGAAATGTACCTTAAGAAACACAGAAACTTTATCTTTGTCTATTTACTGCTAGATTTTAAAACCTCATCTGATTAAGCTTCTAGTCTGGCGTGAAGAAGACTTTTTGGGATTTCTCTTTACAGTTTTCCAGTCGTTTGGGTGATAAAATATGGGTCCTTGATTCGCTACTATAACAATCCATGATTATGCGCTAAAATTATTGTTGCATTTTCCATCATTAATCATGTTTTCAATTTCTTTTAATATTTTTTGTTTTCTTGGTTTGGTCACTGCAGCTAGAGCAACAGATTGTCGCAGCTGGTGGATCAATTCCTGTTCAGTAATTAATTATGATATTATCCCCTATTGACAGAGATGAAAGATTGGTGTTAGAGCTTTTTGTAATTTTTTGTAGTTACAGTTTAAAGGTTTGTGCAACTTTGATGTCTTGAAAGCTTCTGTGTCAGGGAGCAACAATGTGAATAAACATTTCTATATCTGCTTCTGAAAAATGTATAATTCTGTTAGAATGCCTTCTTTCATATTGTCTCCGGGAACACCATTTAAATACAATCTATAACGTGGAAATACATAAATCTGCATGCCAGTTGATTTTATCAGAACAAATAGATGCACAATTGATCCATTTGAGGATCATACTATCAATATTGCTGATGATATATGTATTACTATTAGGTGTTGCATCCAGTACCCAGACATGGTTTTGGTTTTATCTTTGTGAATCATCATCTATATGAATGATACTTATATTCTAAATTGTTTGTGAATGTGCGTACTGTATATGCACAAATTACTTGTGAATTTATGAAGTTTTTGTTCTATTTATTGTTGTCTGGAGCTAGGATAACTTGATAAGCCTCTGGTCAACTCACAAGAAGTTAAGTCTGAAACGGTGGTGCCTGTGCTGCCAATATGTGAGGTGGTCAAACCATGGTGTTAATAAAACTCTGAAGATTGGAGTTGGGGTCCTGGAACGATTGAAGCCATTGAAGTCTGGTGGCTATAATGGTTCCAAGTTGCATTGATGGCTTATGCTTGTTTGGCAGTGGGACATTCCTTGTGGTATGACACTATTAGAATGTAGAAGAGGTTTTCGGTTGAGTGAGCAGTTTAAGAAAGAATCATCGTATCCATTAAAAGATAAGAGGTTGAGTTCCTTTACCGATCTGAATCTGAATATAAGGATGACTATTCTGTCTATCCCAAATAATCACAACTTTGTAAGAAAAACCATGTGAGTAAAATACGAGAAAGTCATTGGGGGCTTATCTCATCTCATATGGTTCGTTGGGTCATTCATAGTCCAAATCGTGCAGAGTAAAGGAACTATGGAAAAAGACAGAAAAATTAGTTAATCAGTTAGGCTAATTCTATCTAATAATCTAGGTTGAAATGATAACCCCAACCCATGGTCTTGCCAACCCAATTCACATTGTCACGTCGGATGAGGGATTCAAAACTGGTGCATTCCTAACGTGAGTTATGAGAATTGTTGGTCATCAATTCTACTTGGGTATTAATGTTACCCGTAAAGCAGCTTTAATCTCTTCATATGATTTATTCTAGATGCACACGAAGGTTGAAAGATTGTTGTAATTCATGATTTGAAAAAAAAAAAATCATTAAGCTACATATAGAGGAAGATTTTTTTTTTTAATAAACCTCTCACAAAAAACCCATCAATATTTAACTTGAATTTTTTTATTACTGTGCATGATTGACTGTTATTCTATATATCTAGGTAACGTAAGTAATTCTGATTGTATATTGAGAGGTTTTCCATGTGGGTGTGAGTGTTGGGACAGGATAGCACCATAACTCTTCCCTAGGCTTGTAGTTGAAATGAGTAACTACTTTTCTAGTGAGGTGGAATTGAATTTAAATATGCATCTTTCTGCCAGCTCCACAAATATCACATTGGTGCAAGATGCAATCAGAAAAGCGCACCTTCTCCCTTTCTTCTCTCGAGAGTTGAGACTTCAATGCATCCACATGACCAAATCATCACCGTCTCTATCCTAGGACGTGGGGTTGCATGCAATTTTCTTCTCAGAACATAAAAGATTTTTAACTCGAAAGCCCAGGTCACCCGTTGTTTAGAGGGAATTTTCTCTACTAGGCTACCGAAATCCAAGCTAAAATCACCAGTAATCCATGATAAATCCGTCACTAAGTATCTATGTTTAATAATTAATTTGTCATGTTTAACAGATGCCATAAAAGACTTATTTCGACTACTCGTCCCTCTAACAAATTAATAAACACTAAAATTTATCCACCATTTTAGACATTCGACCCAATAAATGCTTGATGTCGGAATAAATTCATCTTCTTGCTAATTTCGTTCTCTCTAGTTATTAAAAAAAAAGTACTTCTCACTATTCCACTAAACAAAATAATAATAATCCTCACTATAATGAAGGAATAAATTATTGACTTTATTTTATAAGGAATTAATTATAATTTCATTCCTAAAATTTATCTTAATATACTACTTTGATTTTCATTTTATAAAAATTAATTTAATTATCTCGATAATTTGATACTGTTAACATCAAGATCCTATCCATTTTACCATTAAAATGGATAAAATTATTAAAATATCTTTACCTTTCGTATTATATTTTATTCTTTACCAATGTAAAGAAACATAATCATTCTTCTTTCCAAATTAAATCTAACAACCTTTCATTTTCCAAATCAACCCATAAATAATTACTGTAAAAGCCATCACAAAATACGCATATCAAAATATATTTTATAATATGTTTGGTACAATAAAATCTATAAAATTTTATCAAATTCATTTATAAATTTATGTCATATTTAAATCATAAATAGTCCATTTAAAATTCAGAACTTTTAATTCTGTATAATAGATATACTTATATCAAATTTTATTTAAATTGATTGAGTTTGTAAATAAATTTTAGACTTAGTTCAAATTATCAAAGCTACAAAATTAAAAATATTAACTTAATAGGACTATAAATTCAAAATAAAATATATAAAAATTCATTTATAAATGAATTTTTTAGTGCAATTGATGTATAAATGAAATGAACTCCTCATAAATTTACACCAACCAATAAATAAATATATAAATAAATAAATATATATATATATATATATATATATATA
>CATIWR010377476.1:0-21126 GCA_949677035.1 Omphalea diandra
TATATATATATATATATATATATATATATATATATATATATATATATATATATATATATATATAATGTGATATTTATATATAATTTATAAATGCATTATTAGTACATTGATCTCAATTTAATTTTTATAAAACAAAGTAATTTAAAATTTTTATAGGAGTGAATTTATTTGAATATGAAGATTTTATATATATATATATATAATGATTTTTAAAATTATTTTAGTGATATTTTTAAATTTTATATATTATTAAATTAATTGAACCAAATGAGTCAGATTGATCAAACCACCTGAACTAGAAACTAGCCAACTAACACACACACATAAAAATTTTTACTGCATGCGATTAAAATAATTATTAAGTAGGTGAATTTATTAATTTTATATTCATATAAATAAATAGAATAAATTATGTAAAATTATAAATAATTAAAATTTTTTTAGAATAAATAAAATTTTTTAATATGATTTTTATTAATAAGTGAATAAAAAATAAATTTAAAACCAAATGATGGAAAATTAAATTTAAAAACTAAATAAAAATTATTCAAAATTAATAGAAAAATTAAATAAATAATATCAAGAAACAAAGAAGATTTTTTTGTCGCTCATCATCGTTGATATACATATTCACTTGTAGTAAATAAAATGTCAAAATAACAATATGATAATACTTATATTTATAAATATATCTAAAAGAAGTTTTATTTATAAGAAAATTTTACATTTATGAGAAAAGTACTTATTTGTAAAGTACATTTTTAGAGTAAATTTCTTGTATTTTTATTATTTTGTGAGATTACATAAAAATTTTTGTGATAGACATTAAAATTTCTCTAGATAATGCTACATATAATTACCCATATAAAAAATTATTTTATGATAAATAAATTTTTACATTTAATATTATTTGACTTGAATTTTATCGATAATCAAAGCAAAATAGCATCGTATTATAAATTATTTCTTTTGAATTAAACAAATATCTTTCATCTTCAGCTACAAAAAGAGAAAGATAAATTTTTAGTAAAAAAAATACTTATTATTCTATATATTACTCCATGGTTATTTCAACATGTATGACATTATTATAGAAATTCTTGAAAATCAGCCTTATAACGTTACATTAGCGTGATGGATCCGAATTTAAATCATATTATCTTAATTTTAAATATTTAAAAAACAAAGTAATACTGACTTACAGATATAAGTGTCTTTATCCATTATTTTAATTACTTCAAATAATCACAAATTTAAAAGTTAAAATAATATCTATCATTTCAATTATTTTAGATAATCAAAAAATTTAAAAATTGAAATAATAATTAATTCTATAAAGAAACATTATCTATTTAGTTAAAGTTTATAACTTAAGATTATTATTGTCAATTTAAAAAAGTTTTATACTTTTTTATGTCCAAATTTTTTTTCTAATTAACCACTTTTATAAATAATATATTACAAATTATAAATATCAAAAATTTCAAAAATTGAATAATTATGTACAAAAATTTTTTTTCTAGTCAACCAATTTTATATATAATATAAATAGTATAAATTTTAAATATCACAAATTTTAGAGATTGGAATAATAATTAGTTTTGTAAATAAATATTATTCATCTAATTAAAATTTATAATTTAAGGTTATTATTATCAGTTTTAAAAAGTTTTACACCCTTTCATATCTAAAAAAGTTTTTTCTAGTTAGCTAATTTTATATATAGTACAAATAGTATATACTTCAAATATCACAAATTTTAAAGATTAAAATAATAATTTGTTATATAAAGAAATATTATTCATCCAATTAAAATTTATAATTTACAGTTATTAGTATCAATTTAAAAAAATTTTGTACTCTTTAACATCAAAAAATTTTGTTCTTAATTAGCTACTTTTATATATAGTATAGATAATATAGATTTCAAATATCACAAATTGCAAAGATTGAAATAATAATTAGTTTTATAAAAAATATTATTCATCCAATTAAAATTAATAACTTAAGATTATTATTGTCAATTTAAAAAAGTTTTATACCCTTTATGTCCAAAATTTTTTTCCTAATTAGCCACTTTTATATATAGTATAAATATATTGATAAAGAACTCACTAAGAAACCCGTCCTAGGAACTTTTTATATGAATTGTTATTTTGTCGAAAAAAGTCTAAAAATCAAGTTGTCGATCAAAATATTAGAACCTTAAAGCCTCAATTTTGAAGATGATATAAAGGTTGATCACTCTTTTGATAAGTCTAATTTTGTATTCTATCAAAACCATGAGAAAGCAAAGTATAAACTTGTCAAAACTTAATAATATGAATTAAAGATTAGTTCATCCTTTTTCGTAATATAAGGCTATGGCTTATATAAAACTTTATCAAGAAAAGTTTCCTATCTAAAAAAGGTCTAATATCCCTAAACAAAGTCATATTTAAGTAGAAAAATATATTCTAAACAAAATACCTATTAAAAACGAAGTAAGAAAATTCAAAATGCCTGATAAAAATAATGATTTTGAATTGTTGCTCGAGACGCATGACTGTGTGTGTGACCGTGCAAGTGCGTGATCCTGATATTAGTTACTCGCCTTCGATGAACGACCTTGCGCATGACTCGGCACCAACTTTTTGCCTTTTTGGTCTCTTCAAAATATGGTTGTGCGCATGTTTGTGCTTCCTAGTTTCATGATTGTGAGTATAGTCGTGCTCCATGTTTCTGTCTGACAAAATAAGTTTATGTTAATTTGTAGCTTCCTTCTTGAGCTTCCGCCCATGTAATTAAAGTACAAAGGATTTGATTTTTATTAAAAGAAGATCCTTTATTTTGCTCTTACAATTCCATGGTCAATCCTTGCAAAACTTTTTCCATTCTTTTAATCTTTGACCTTGTCATTAGAGTACCAACTCTTTGTAATGGATCTTAGAATGAAAGACTTCAGCCTTTATAATAATATTCGATTTGGAAAGAAAAATACAAGGCCTGAATAATACAGAATTGGGTTTATATCATATATATTAGGCATAGTCCATTTTAGCTATAGTATTATCATTAGGGTTGAGCACAAGACGCAAAGAATTCCATATTAAATGGAAGAACCAAATTGCACCGGCTTTAAACTAAAAAAATCTCGATTATACAATAAAATACTAAACCAAACCATTTTGAATGAAATAAATGAGACAATTTTGGATCTTTATGTATCTTCGAACTAGAACTGTCTTGACTTCGAACTGGATTGAAACTATTAAAACTAAATTGACAAAGCCTACAAAAGTTGAGATAGAATTTGAGATGATTTCAGATATAGTAGAATAGACCCGAACTGAGCCAACTTCACAAGGGGTTCAAATAGAGGTGAAAGTTCCATCACCTGCTAAGAAAGCTCGAATATCTCTAATGAGGATGAGTTCGAATGAGAAGTTATGTATACTTTCATGGAATCCAAACATGAGATGTTATTTAGTGAATAAATATGGGGAGAGCTACTGTTGTTAACAAGACTTCAAGTAGGTTGTACGTGATGTTGGGTGATGAAGAGTACATCAAGAAGCTTTCAACGCATTAGCTATCAGCCCAAGCTAGATTACTCAGTCTGAAGGTAAGTGTTTAATTGACTTGTATTTTCAATAAAGGTACCAAAGTAACTAATACGTGGGTATCTCTAACAAGCTATTACAACAAAGTTTATTTTGAGCAATTGTTTGAAGGCTACTGGAAAGGGCTTATGAATGTGTCCAAGCTTGGATGAAGCTAAAAAAGACACAAGAGAGCTTAGCTCTTTTAATGAATGACTATCATAAGTTGTTTATACAAGTGGTAGAAGGAGCCAAGCTCTTATTACAGGCCAATACTACTTTAGAAACTATGTGAGACAAGAATAAAAAAACTTGTGGATATCGAGAGTAAGTTATAAGAAAAGGTAATTGAGTTGTAACAAGTAGTGGTTAGGTTACAACAATAAGTAAAAGAGTGGAAGAAGAAAGAATAATATGTCAAAGCCCTAACAAACGTTGAGATAGTTGGGATTTGTCTTGCTTATAATCAAACAATAAAGCAAGAGCTGGCAAGAATACACTCTGACATTGATTTTGATTATATAAAAGGTATTTTCTTAATGAGGATGAGTAAGAGGATGAAAGCTGTAGAGTAGAAAATCACTAATGTATTCCTTTAGCCAGCTTTAATTTGTAAAATATTTCTAAAGTAATGAAATACTTTTCTCTTTCAACTTGTATGCTTATTTACTTAAGTAAACTTTATTATTGAATTGTTAATTGTTTAAAAAATTTTGAACAAAAAAATTTTTACTTATGATACTTGCTTAATTTTAGATGAAAATACTTATTAAAAAAATTGTTAGAGACAACAAGATATCACTTGATTTAGTATAAATAGTGGAATACCTCAACGGATGAGGACCTTATGACTATAGCACTATACAATGAGCATTGGAGACCTGAGAATAGAAAATATCAGAGTCACCACTTAGTGTAATCGTGACTGATTGAGTAATGGTTGGAATTCTATACAAAATACCCAACTCGCCACCAATTTAGAATCAAATTTGAAAGTTGGATACAACTCGAGAAAAGTATTGGGCACCCTAGACCACTAAGATATTAGTCTAACACCTTAAGACCTCAATAGAAGTCCTAGTATGTGCTTCAACGAGACTGCTAGGACAAAATAAGAGATATCTTGGGTAAATTTATATGGCATCTAAATTATATTTTGCTACATTTCTCATTCATTTTGCATTCCTTTGAATCTCATCAAAGCAAGAGGTAAATTGTGGATGCTATATTTTATGTTCAGAGAATCTCGACCTAATAATGATGGTCAACTAAAAAAACTTTTTGAAACAAGAAAAATAGGAGGCAAATTGTGGATACTATATTTTCTGTTCAAAAAATCTTGACCTAATAATGATAATCAACTAAAAAAACTTCTTGAAACAAGAAAATTAATCTAATAACGTAGATGAGATTTTTCTAAATATTCTTAGACCTTTTTCTAAACCCACCTTCGACCTAAATCTCATAAGAGCCCAAGTTGAGTTCTTAAACCCAATTTTATATGACTTAAGCATATTTCTTAGTCCAACTCCATAATACTCAAGCTTAAACTCATTTTTAAGCCCATTTTTAATAAAGTCCCAAAAAAAAAAAAAGGAGGTTAGATGCAATTGAAAAAAAAAAAAAAAAAAGTTTAGGATGCCATTGAAGAACGTTAAATCTAGTAAGACAATTTGGGGGTTAAATTGTGCTCAAATAAAAATTAAAGCCTCTTTGATTTATTATTATTATTATTATTATATCATTTGAATAATATGTTTTGCCTGTTAATTATGGCTTTAAATTTATTTTTTATTCAACTCTTCTTATATTAGTTATTTGCATTGCGATTATCTTATTATTATTATTATTATTATTATTATTATTATTATTATTATTATTATGGAAGGCTCTACCCATTGATATTACCCTTTATTTATTTTTGCTCAATTTCTCTTCTACTTTAATTTTAGTTTTATTAGTTAAAAAATTTCAAAATTTTGCATGTTTTAACAATTATATCCAATTCTTTTAATTTTAGCAAATTTAGCTAATTTTATTAAGTTCTTGACAATTATAATCAATTTAAGATTTTGGTTAACATTTGATAACATAACCTATGATATGTTGTCCAAGTAAACTTGAATTTTAAAACTAATATGACTCACTGAACACATCATTTTTAAAATTAAATATAATATAGATGAAACGTTATGACTTATATCATCTAATTTTAATCAAAATCTCATATTAGTTATAATTATCAAAAACTTTGTAAAATTTGCTAAATTTATTAAAATTCAAAAATTAAATATAATTTTCAAAACACGAAAAGATTAAATTTTTTTAACTAATAAGCCTTAATTTTCTTATTTAATTTTCTTATTATCATAAATATATTTTGCCATTCTTAGAATGATACGTTTCTACCTCTTGTTTTACTTTTTATTTAACTAACTGGTCTTTTTATTTTAAATATTGTTACTACTATCATTTTTATTTTTATATAGTTCATGTGGGGTCTACCAATTATTTTATTTTTATGCATCTAACTGGACTTTTTATATTAATCATTATTAGTATTATTATTTTTATTTTCCTCATCTAGTTCATAGAAGATTGTATTTTTTTTTAATCTATTTAACTGATCTTTTACTTATTTATAATGCTTTAATTTTCTATTTATCTTATAATCATTTTATTTTATTTTTATGCTATCGTAATTTATTTTTACAAGTTTTATTTTATTCTTTCAGTGTACTATATTATTTTCTTTTTTATTTTATATGTATTTATAAAGTCTTCACCTTCAATTTGACATGTAAAATTAGTTAATTTCTTTATCATCGCCGCATTTGTATTTGCAATGTAATATTATTGGCTAGACAATATATATTAATGGACACGAGTGAAATTGATAATAAAAACAATGAATAATTAATAACAATAATATATAAAAATAAAAATGATTAAATGGAAGCCAAACCAATATTTGGGTGGCTTGAGATGCCTAAGGCTTTTTCCAAATCCAACTTTTGATCCTGACTTTGAAAGATGATAATATTAGGAATTCTGCATAGATTCTTAACTGTTACGTGATTAATCCTAGCGATGACTCCTATCTAACGTATTATCCCATGTACTGTCCAATTCCTTATGTCTGTTATATAGTAATATAGTTATAAGATCCTCATTTGTGGAAGTATTCTACTATACCAAAACAATTTTCAATCACACCATACACTTACAACTCAGTTCCGATGTATAAAATCATCTAAAATCTCTACTCTAACAATCATGGGCATGTTATAAAAACTGTAAATCTTAAAAATTATAAAAAAAATTATGATTACATAATATTTAAGTAAATTTTTTTTAAAAAATGAAGATAAATATTACTTAAAGTGATACTCTTATAATAAAAAAAAAATAAGAGAAACAAATACTAAGAAAAAATGACAAATTAAAAAGGAAATAGAAAGATAAAATAATTAAAAATCAAAAATATTTTTTTATAATAATAATAATAATAATAATAACATCGTTATCATTATTATAGCAAGTTGTCCAACATGCTTTGATTTAGAGGTAGCAAACAATGGTAGGCTTTTATGTGACATTGCATTTCATCCTCTTCTCCGCTGCTTGTGCACATGACGAGACACGCAGCAATGAAATCCAGATAGAATTGGAAGAAAAGGTTACTAACAGATCACGATCTCGTCGAGGATTTAACAAATGATCGAAGCCTATTTTAACAAAATTCTCGGAAAAACCACCATAATCCCAAAAGAAGAGGCGACGTCTAATGCAAAACGACTAACAAACAAACAAATATAAACCGAGAAGAGAGGCATTCCATATTCAACTGTGGCAAAGTGCCGAAGGGGACATTTAACAACTATACATTTCGCTTGATTCAAGTTTATATTAACTATAAAAGGAACAAGCAGATTAATATTGAAACAAAAAGGTTTTAAATGGAATATGGAACAGCAAAATTCCTATCCAATGCCCAAAAATACACTTTGGGGCTACATTAGTTCAGTCGGGGGCTACATTAGTTCAGTCGAAGGCAAAAATATGCTCCAAGGAAGTAGAGACACTAATTGAGTGCCGATCCGCATGTACAAAATCTCATCATCACAGATGAAAAACAAAAAAAAAAAAGGGGATTTTTTTTGGGGGAGTGTGGAAAGGGGGAAGGAGGATATTAACTATCATCCAGCGAGCAGCAATTGCAACTAAACAATAATCAGCAATACAAATTTACTATTAATATCCCCAACTGCATTATATGAATGATTCCCATATGCCACGACATGCTACATATGAAGAGAGTTGAAAACCCAAGGGGTATGATGTAATCTATACAGAACCTCTTCTAAATGGGGAAAAATTCTGAAAATTCGACATCTAGAAGAAAGTCTGAATCTAATTAACTAAATTCCCCACTTACAACTGCTATTAGTATATGCTCCTGGGAACAACTGAACATTATTTGCCACCTTACAAAAAGCCCCATCGATTCTTTCAATGCATTCATTGGCAGCCAACCAGGACATTCAGTTACTCTCCTCTTCAACCAAACCAACTTGTGGGAAAGATCCAGTTACCTTGATAAAAGTATTCAGATACAAGAGTACTAAAAATTTACACTCCAGTTTCTTCTGTTACTGATTTCTTCAAGCCGAAAGAAAATTTCCCTTGATATCTTATTCTTCCATGAGAAGACAATGTCTTTCCTACAAAACCTCCTGACTAATACAATTCTTGATTTTATATCACAATTCCCATTTGTATCAAAACTTGAAAGTCAACCAAGCTGTGTATTTTACCACAAATTGCATCTGTGTAAAGCTGCAATGCATCACTATAAACAACACCTCACCACAGACAGCAATCAAATGCCAACACGTTCTGAAAGCGGTGCTCTCTTTGCAGCAAATAGTTTGACAACACTAATCACTAGTTCACAGCTTCAAAGAAAAGAACCTGAGGTTGCAAGTGCCCTCTTTTGCACATGGAAAGAACATCAGCCCAGCTCCCAATCACCTATAAAAAAAAATAAATGTAAACTCTAACACCATATAGATGCAGAGAAAGAAAGTCATGATTTACAATAGACGCTTACTTTACCTTGACTGTTTTGTCATCGTACATTATCCATCGTTCATGATCCTGACTATAGGCAAAGCAATGATAATGCTGCCCATAATAGCAAACCTAAAAGTTGCAAGGATAATACAAAGAATAACGACAATGCAGCAAATTGTGTTTCAAGTGGTAATAAATCAACCAAAATTTCGGAATATGAGCATATATAAAATTGGAAGTCAGTGTAAAAGCATCACGGTAATTAAAGAAAGGTTACTGCTTTCTATACAACTTTACTCAAATGTAAAAGCTAAATTCTCTCCCACCCGTACCAACTCCCCGGGCACCCCCCTACCTCCCCAAAAGAAAAAAGGAGAAATGACAGTTCGAAAAAAAAGGCAAGCTTCTCAAGAACTTTATCAACTTCATGCTTCTAAAACAAATTGAATTGATACATCATCTTCAAGCAGGGATGAATAGTATACAATTGTTCATTAACCTTTATTAGTCACATCCTCAAGGGATCACATGGCCAAGTATTGGATTGTGATATCTTCCTCTCCCCTCAATTTTCAGCAAAGCTTTTCCATGACTTTTAACTTTCATACTGGCTTCACTCTTCATATATTTTCTTAGTTTTTTTTACTCAGGGCTCCAACAACTCATCTTTATCATAGGATTATTAGCACAACCAGATGAAATCCTTTTCATCTTGCAAACATGAAGAGCTTTTTGCCCATTAAAATAATACAGTCTGTCCTCTCTAAATTAATATGATCTGTCACATAATAATTTATTAGTTAGCGGAGGTTATTAATTTGTAGACCATCTATTTTTTAAAAAAATTCATAATATTTACGAATGCCACTACATACTTCTAAATGTAGTTTGAAAGCTTTCATCATGTTAATTTAGTCTTATATATTTATTGTTTGTAAGTTACCAATAAGTTCAATAAACATTTTCAATAAAAAAAATTAAATGCACGGATGGTTAATATCTGCAATTAAAAATTAAATACAAGGGATATGAGAACACCAACATCAAGAAAAACTAAATGTATAAAAATTAGGTTTACTTCACTCTTGTATTTTTCTTCTTAACCTTTCAAATCTCACCCATGTAGCTCATAAGGTACTTTGAGATATATAGCTTGAGATCAAGACAATCGAGAAAAAAAACACGCTACTACATAGATTCTCTGAGGAACGTAATTCTGTTAATTAATATTTTTTTTGATATTTTGTATTAATTATTATTGCAGAAAAATTATGCTTATAAAATGTGATCAGTTTCATGAAATTTTATTAAGTGTCAGAGGTTATTAGTTATTGGAGTGTTAATTTAGAGATGACAAACTGTAATTGACATCCATTCAACTATACATACCACTGAAACCAAGCTACGCGCATTTTTTGGATCTAGACCACGGTAAAGGACACTGATATCTATCTCAGTACTAAGAGCTGCCAATGTTGCTGCTATATCATTTGCACTTTCACATGTATTTTGCCATCCCACAACTGCAGATCAAAATATGTATCATTTAAAAATTTATACAGGAAACTATAACTAACCAAGTAAGACCTATTGCTGCTAAGAAAAATACCTGTCGTAAAAACATGTGGTGGATTTGACAGAATATGATGGACATAGTTAAGCTTCCCGCAACCACCACCATCAGGATCACAAGCTACTTGATGATTCTTCTCCACTAGATTTAAAAGCTCGTCAAAAGAGTTTTCAGCACACGTAGCCTGAATGGTACGGAAAAGTCAAGACCAGATTGATATAAAGTCACACAACTTCTCAAAACTAATAAGCTCCAGTAAAAAGTGATCATAAAAGAAAAGTTGACCAGAATTACAAACCTTCATTGTTCGAAGGGCACTGGCATTTATATTATGAAAGAAAGAAGTATACTTCAGATGTCTGGACTCCAAGCCACAACTGGAGCAATTCATTCGTTCAAAAATATCCATTCCAAAAAGAGAATGCACTAAACAGGCATTATTTGCACAATCCCAAGACCCCACTGATTCAGAATCAGAAACATTTGAACCAGAAGTAAATGCTTGATGAAGGCAATCAAATATTACTGCCAACACTTCAGATGCATCATTCATCTGAGCCTGTGAATGTGAAATGTAAATTATGAGCAAATGATAAAAAATCACCCAGTTTAGTTACAGCTTACAACATCCAAGGTGTACAAATGCAGTTCTTGAAAAATACCTCCTGGAAGAAATTACTATCGGGACACAAGTTGCTCAAGGCTATCCTCAGAGATGTAGGGGCAACAGCTTCTTGTCGGATATCTGTAGCTGAAATGCTCAGAGCAGAGAAGATATCATACAATGCGCAGACGACACATGGTTCCCCCACATGAACATGCTCTAATGTTGATCTCCGCAAGAACTCATCTCGAAACCGTCTTAAATGCCACAAGGACTGAGCTTATAGAAGAAAAGGCAAATAAAAAAGTGTTCAGAGCATGAATTAATAATATAATAATAAAGAAATCATTCAACAGAACACACCTGTATGATAACATTTAGAAAACAATTGTATTCACCAACATCATTCTGCAGGCCTGTACCAACCACATCATTTTCATTTACATTCGCAGTTGCAACTTCATTTGGTGAGACATCAAAATTGTTATCTTCCAGAGGTATCTTCTGGGGAATCCTCGTGCTTGAAATCAAAGGTATTTTTTGACGTGCTTCAAATGTATCTGCAAAATAAACAGAAATACAACGATATAGTGTGGCAAATATTATAACTTGGTTTTGAAATTCATGGTCCTTAAAAAGACTGCTCTATCTTATTTAAACCGATGATACTGCAATCCATTTTGGAGCTTCACAACTTCCACAAAGTGCTAGCATGACACAATCAACAATTTAGAGGAATGCTAACAATAGTTTTCAACACTCTTTTTTAACACTCACCATCCAATTAGTCCACATTATCTTTTTTAAATTTTAATATTACCTATTATAACAGTTAAAACATATGGTTCAAATACAAATTTTTATTTGTTAAAAGTTACCTAATATGATAGGTAACTTTTTAAAATATTTAAACTAAAGATGATATAGACTGATCAAATAAAGAGTGTTGAAGTATTAATAAGCAACTGTTGCCAGCATTTTCCAAATGAAAACCTAATTGAAGCATAGATACTTCAGAACTTCAATATCAGAAGGATTGCAGTTTTCATATGTTGGTAAATCCGTCCCCTTACATGGGGAAACAGAAAAGTAGCTTGAAATGAGGAAATTACCTACGCCATAAAATTACTCATGCTTTAAAGAAGGCTACAGCTCCAAACAAACGGTAAAAATGGAAGTAATATTGAAGTAGAGTTCTAAGGGAAAAAGAGTATCAACCACAACATAACTAACCTTCTCCCTAACATTCTTAATTAGTGCCAAGTTTAACCATATATAATGATAAAAGTATAAGAACAGCAAGCATAAGATGAAAAAGAATTTTACCAAGGCTTTGGCGCACAGCTTTTTTAAGGTCAGCTTGGAATCTTTCCTCATCATCCTCCTCTGCCTGTAATTGTCTCAATGTCTTAGTTCCACTGTCCCCCACATTAGTAGTAACTGGTTGCATATTAGACAAACCCATGATAAAATCAGTTTTGACTACATGGTGATTGAGCATAAAATTGCTGAGGTATATTGGTTTAAGAACATTAGCGGCTTCTCTGTAACAATTCTTAAATGGCAACAAGAACACAGGATAATAGAAAAGTGAACTTAAATGTCAAAGGACCATTTGCATTTATATTTATAGTATTTTAGGTTAAAACAAGACCATGTATGACAAGGACAAATGTTAACTAAGCAAATAATTAATATTATCATACGCCAATAATAAACTACACCCAAAATTCATAAGATAACTCCAGGAACAGAAACATCATCCATATAACAATAACGATTGCAAACCTCTCAAACAACTCATTTTGACATATCATTCTGTTTATCATTAAACTTCATGGCATGGAATGAGAATTTTATGAAGAACAAACTAATTTCTTGGATGAAGTCACTTGAAACAAATAATTTGCATAGAGAAATGCAAGATTATTTATTAGTACACCATTGATAGATGTGGCCCAATTTCAATTGCAGCAGCACCACCATACAGAATATGGATGAAGGGCCAAAATGAGAAACTACGATACCACAGGAAAGGCAGCAAAAATCTCTTATGCAAGAACCAAGTTATGACCTGATCGTGTGTTGATTTTGTCACACTGATGCAAATCAAAGGTTAAACATTACTAATAGTTCTTTAAATAAAAAAAGAGTCAAGTGGAAATTATTATTTGCTTCCACCATGATATTTGAAATTGAAATTGAAATTGTCAATAGTTGTTAGATAATAACGGAATTAGGCATGATATTCCCAACATCAACTGCCCTGTATGTACATCAAAGAGTGAAGCATTTAAGTATTCTTCATAAAAGGGAACAAACAAATAAAATGATTGAAAACAGACAAATTATATAATCAACTTCTAACAGGTAAAGCAGTAGCATGGAAGGGGTAGGAGTAAAAAAGGGAGCAACTCTAACATAGCAAACTAGTGTCAACATCCTTCATGATATAATATAGCCAGATCTTTTGTTTTTTTGAGGAAATGTAACCAGATCAAATGGCCATGCTTAAATCACTTTACAAATATTTAAATTCATCACATGCACTCTTCTATTCATTATGAAGGCTGTCCATGAAGAATGCAAACAAAAAATAATCACATTGCAGAAACTCATACCATTTAAAACTTCAACATTATTCTTTTCTGATGAAATTGGCTGAACTTTTCCATCAAAAGATCTAGTGGTACTCTTCTGCCGCCTACCTCTCCTTCCTGCCCGTCTGTCAGAAGGCAAAAGGCCATTCTCTGAAGATCCTCCATCAGACAGCCCTGCAAAATAAATATTATGAAAATGATTCCAACAATTACAGCCAAGCCTAGCCTCATTCAGACACTTCATGCCAACAGCTACCTTGGCTCACTTTTGAATGATGTTCAACACCAATCATTTGTTCACTTGGTATCAAAAAAGACTTGACTGGCACTGGCACACAATTTTCTGTAGGCATGTCTATATCGTTGGGAAACCCATTTTTGCATGTAAACTGTTCCTGAAAGTGCAACTTCATAAAGTTCTCTTAAATATTCAAATAAGACTTTGTAAATATAGAAAGAAAATAGCTTTGGATAATCTCTGGCATTAATAGGAAACCAATAGCATCAATTTCTATCTCATTACACCAAATTCAACAGGACAACCTCAAAAACAGATGCTTACCAATGGCCCATGAACATCATCATCACCAAGTTCCACATAATTATCATGCAGTCCACCAGCCACCTTTTCTGGGAATGTTTGATTAGATTTTTTGTACTGTTGTTCAGCAAGGTGCTTCAGTTTAGCCTCATTCTCAATTCGTCTTTGATATTCCAGAGTTTCTTCAAGCTTTCTTTCTTCTTCTTCAAGCTCAACTTTACGTCTAAATTCTTCCTCCTGTTGTTTCAAATCATCACCATTAACTGAAAAAAGAATCTCAGACTCTGGACGGTCACCATCAGATGCAACAGAAAATGAGCTGCAGCATGAAACAAATTAAGTGCAACAGGATTAGGCTGTACTCGCTATTTAAATTCACAATATGAAGTGCAAAATAAAATGGAAGAACTCATCATAGAAAAGCAAACATAGAAGGGCATAAGTGAGGTCAAAGAGCAGCACACCTTTCCTCAGCAGTCTCATCATGAACTAAATGCTGCTCAATGCCAAAAGCAACCTGAAATGTAGAAAGACATCAGAAAGGTATCACCATTTATGAATTATAGTGAGTATCAGATATCACATAATGAAATTTTATGTAAGACACACACACGACCAAAGCAAAATGCATTCAAAACCTTAGAATCTTTCGTTTTCCTGTACTCTCTGTTCTTTTTCTTATCCTTTGCCTTATCCTGTGTATTTCTTAAATTATCACTTCCTCCTCGAGCACCCTTCTTAGAATCAAGTGCCAATTCTGCTAAAAATGCTTCTCTTGCAGCATCAGACTTCTTTGTGGCATCCTTCTCAGCTAAATCCTCCAAGTGTGCCTGCAAAAGAGAGATTGTCAAAATAAATGAAGGAACTTATATCCAGAAAATTTAACACAACTGAAGGTTAAAACTAGTCCCAACACTAACCCTCATGTATGACTTCACTAAAGGTAACAATATTAACCGATAATCATTGGCAGAAACAGGCTCAAGTTTGAGTTCCAACTGCTGCATTCCAGTTACATTTCGCATGATTCTAGCATCAAGTTTGCTGAGCTGTATGATTAAAGAACGAAGTTAAAGGAGTAAGAATCATTATCAACATTTGATATACACAAGGATTTCTTAGACCAAAGGCACTGACCTCTACCGATAATTGGTGTTTCTGTCTCTGAATTACAACTTGTATGCAAGTATCCATTTGATGCACATAGTCCTTGGTTCTCCAATCACTCTCTTCACCAGATTCTAAGTCACATAACTGAGAATTCATACTGCTGCAAGTATCCTCATATCCAAATTGATTGCCATTCAGATCTTCTGCTTCTTTCAATACATTAGATACAACATCCAACTCAATTCTGCTACTGACGAACAGAGCATCATTTTCATTATCAACAAGATCACCCCTCCGCTTCCTAAGCACAGATTCATAGCAGCTTTGATTGTGTGTTTCCATCTGCCTCTTCTTAGTTTCTTCAAGACAAAGATCCTCCACAGTCTGCAATGCTTCCTCATAGCTTAAATGTTCACTTTTTCTCTCACAAAGGCTCTGCAGGTGGTAAAACTCCTTCTCAAGCATTTGCAGAATTTCCATTCCTTGATGCACATTCTCTTCTTTTGTATGCACCCATGATTGTAATTGCTCCCCACTTGAGGGGCCTGCAAATATCCATGAGAGCAAAGCATCAGCATCAGGTAGAACCCCATTTCCATAGCCAACATTAGCAGAAGTTGCTGTGGCGACCACATCATCAGGAGGACATGATCCAGGAGAACAACCAGATGACAATAGACGCTCATCCAAGTAGAGACAAGAAGAATTAGCATCAAGAACAATCTTCTCTTTTGTCTCAGGACCTTGAGCAGCACTTACGTCATTTATAGTACTGGTTTTCTCTGAATATCTTCCCAAACCACAAGAATGAGATAGCTCCTGCAAGAACTTGAGGATCTTTTTAAGCTGGGATGCTCCCAAAAAGCAGATGCACAGGGGTGTCTGGTCCACACCATGGTTCAGAAGCTGAGAACCAGAAGCAATAGTCTGTAGCTCATCCATTGAAAGTTGTATCACCTTTTTTAGATGGCTTGCAGAAAGATATTTATGTTTAATTAGTACCTCGAATACGGCATGAATTTTTTCAAGGAGCTTTGCTCGTTCAGAATCGTCTGATAATGGCCAGCTATCAATTGAATATGCGATAGAACCATGGCTCGCGTCACATTCTTTACATTCGATGCTCGAAACTTTATCAATGTCCTTGCTCTCTGTGGTACAGTCATTAAAGCCATCCCTCAAGTTTTCCTTCTCAGGAGAAGAATCCCATGCATCTTTGAAGCAATCATCACACTCCTCATTATGACTCCTAGAATAAAAGTCCTCGACAAGGTCAGTGTCCTGGCATTTCCCTTGATTTCCAAGCATCTTAACTGCGGAGGAAATATCTAAAGGTTTCCAAGCACAATTAAGAATCATCTCAATCCACTCATTGTCAACACTCTGAGGCAAAACTGCCTGCATTTTAGGCATAAGATTTCCCATATGCTCTTGCACAACATGATGTATATGACTCTCAGAATCCGTAAACTTCTCAAGGCACCTACAGCACATCCAGAACCTCCATGTCTTATTCCCTTCTGCAAACCCCAACGCCTCATTCAGTATCTCACTAGCCAAACCATCCTTAGAAGACCCAAAATAACTCTTCAAATCACTAACTCTAATCTTCAACAAATCCCTCTTCATTTCCATGCTCATGGAATTCCAATACGACCGCACCCGATCCTTCCTCTCCGTATTACTCCCACTCTTCCTCACATTACTCCCATACTTCCTCCTCTCTCCTCTCTTATCACTCCCCGATGCCACTTCCGCTCCTTTCTCACTCCTCTCCCCTTCATTCAACCCCAAACTACTCTCCGGTTTCTGCTGCAACAGCCTGGCAGCTGCGACCCTAACTTCAATCTCTTTCCTTCTCTCTTCAGGCGTCTTGGTCGCCTTCTTAATCTCATTAGGCCGCCTAGTTTGAACCAACCTAACCTCCATAGGATCCTCAGCTGCTCTCCTTATAGGAATCAATCTAATTTCTTCTCCAGTCCCTAAATTCTTCATCCACGTCGAAATCGAAGCAATGCTCGATTTCTGCTTCAAGCTCCTCAGCTCACTCTGCACGTGACTAATCCTGGCCTCTGCAGTGGTAATCTTCTGCTGGCTCTCGTCCTGTAAGCTTTCCTTAGCTGGATCAATTGGATTCACGATTTCCAATGCGCGCTCGCACTCTCTCATCACCTCCTCGTACTCCTTCCCATCGTTGGCAGCCTCGTACATCAAATTCGCGTAGAAATGAGCAAACTCAATCGAATTGGGGGAAAGCTCCGCCGCCTTACGTGCTGACTCGATCGCGTTCCTCAAATGCCGCTGCTTCGTGTTAGGGTCGTCGATTATCGACGCCACTTTCACGCACACCGTGCCTTGCACGCGGTGGATTAACCCCGCGTGCGGCGAGTTGTCGCCGTGACGAGCGCACGACTCCTTCATTAACCGCAACGCTTTCGTATGATTACCTCGACGGAGAGCCGTCAACGCCCGCTCGCACTCGAGCTTTATCGCCGAGTAAGATGAGCCGTCCGATTGAGGAGAAACGGGCGGATCGATCTTCGCGAGAGGAAGATCATCGGCATCATCGGCGGCGGCCGCCGTAGACGGTGGTTGTTTGGGCCGAGAAGTGGGGTTACGCTTCTTATGCCCCATGGAATAATAGAGTTTATTAGAATAACAATCTCATTAACATGTTATTAAATAGGTTTTTAAAATGTGAGGGGGCAAAGTCGGGATTTCGAAGGAGATTATTTGCAGGTGATGTGACGATGACAGAAGAGACGGTGAAATCTAGGAGGCGGAGAGTGAAGGGAGAGTGACAGACAGGCACCTACCCATGGAAGAAGGGAAGGATTAGGAAGGTAGGGTTTGATTAGAGAAATGGGAAATTTATTACAGGGGTTTTATTTATTTATATCATGGGATGTGATTAGTGACTCAATTTTGTTAACGAATGTATTATTTAAAAATTTTATATTTCAGCCTTAAACTTTACATATTAAGAACTTAATAAACATAAATTTATTAATTTCTATTTGTATTTATATTTATATTTTAAAAAATTACAACTAAATTTAACTAATTAATCTTTATTTATTTTAAACTGACAGTCTTTGATTTATTTTACATGCAATACTAAATTTTTTTATTAATCATGTTTAAAGTTAATTGAGTATTAATTAATACACACATGATGCAATTGTGTTTGGTATGAAGATGTGTGATCAAGCACCAAACAAAATTTGGTCCGGGTGATGTGGAATTGTAGTTTTATTTATATTTTTAAATTGAAAGTAAAAATAGTGCTTTTTTATAATAATCATTGTTTAGTGCATTGGGATCAAGTAAAACTAATTTCATAAAACAATAATGAAGACTTTTATTTTGTTTTTCCAAGTCAAGTGCTAATTTATGAAATAATTATATTATGTTATTAAAAAAGAATTTATAATTTTATGAAATCCATTTATATTAAATAAATCTAATTTAATATACAATTCAAATAATTAATGTTATTTTAATTAAGTATTTTTCCCCTTTTGTCCCTCTAACAATCAGTAAATAATAAAAAACATGCCAGATAAATCACATAGAAAATTATTTAACTAAAATAGTATAAATTATGATATTTTTAGAATCTTTTAATTTCAGATACCCCTTTACACTCTTGCATAGCACTCCTGATTATGCAGCAGTGATGTTGAAGCAATACTGACGAGACTACTTCCGAATGCCCTTCAACATAAATTCTTCTATTTTTCACTTAATTATATTACTAAAATTAATAAATTTCCACTTTATTTTTACTATCTATGTAGTGAAACAATTGCTGTAATAACCAATTTCTTTTTTTGGCATACATATTGCAATTTTTTTATTTCTATATTTTAATTATTACTATTATTATTATCATAGAAGTAGTCAACAACTTCCAAATTTGTGATAAATCTACAAACAATTCATGAAAGCTTTTTTTTAATTTAAATATTTAATTTTAATACTAAATGAATAGACATAAGGAATGAGTTTAGCTTGAAAATCTTAATTTATATATATAAGCATGGCATGCTATTTGGTGAATTAGAGATTCAGCTCTATTCAATTTGGTTTTATATCTCTTATTATTTTTTTATTTTTATATTTGATTAAAAATAATATATTTTTATATTTATCTTTATGTTGTATACTATTACATACTCAATTAATATATAATTTATATTTAATAAAAACAATGTTTAAATATAAATAATTGTGAATAAAATGATAATAATTTTATTTGATAATTATACATTAGTTTTTATTTTTTAATTAGTTTGAAGAATTATATTTTTTTACTACGTCCAATAATTTTTCAATTTTTATTTAATTTAATAGTTTATGTAGAAACAAATAGATTAAACCAACTCAAGTTTTGCTTAGGTTTTCTAATTTATTATTGCCATTGTCATTTAGTATCAAACATTGGACCTAATGCATTTAACTTATTATCAATTCATTACTTTACAATTCTAATCAACTACTCAAATTGACTACTCATGAAGTTAATCACAAGAGATAAAATTTTAATTATTTTTTCTTGTAAATATCTTAATCTTAACATAAATAAATTATCTGTTAATCCTATCACAAAATAAAGCTAATATAATAAATTCCAAAAAAATAATAAACAATGATATTAAAACTATAAAAGCATTTATGTGCTAAAAGAAAGAAAAAATGATGAAAATTTGCATATTTGAGAAATTTGTGTTGATGTGGGAAAAGAATTTGAAATCAACCACCATTTTCATTTGGGTTCAATGCTGTTTTTAGAAAGAGTCCAAGATATCTTCCAAAGGAAATATGAGGACAAAAATCTATTCTGATGAGCATTAATTAAGGTGGCAATGATTTTGCCTAAGCAATTCTGATGATTTTGGCTTGAATGAAAACAAGCTGAAAGTTAAAAGGATAATGTAGCCGAGATTTTCTGCAAAGGAAAAAGAAACAAATATATATGCTCATGTGATTCCCTATTGTTTACTAGGGACTGTTTGGGTTTTGGAAAAGCACTTTTGGAAATGTGTTAGAAATTGTAAATTCTTCAACCAATGATCACTTTGTTTTGTACCCTTTCACCTTTATCTCCTTCGTTTTCTCTTTTTTGTTCCCAACAAAAGTGAATTCATTAGATTGAAAATAAGTAGTGCACCCAACAATAAATTACAAAATTAGTATTCAAACTAACCAAAACACTCAAAAGAATTAAAACTTCAGTTACTACATATAGATCAAATTGATCAAATACAACTTGAGAGCAAAAAAAATTGTAGAAGAATAATCCATAAGAAAGACCATCCAAATCTGAAGTTTAAAAACTTTAAGCGCATAGATTAAACACTCAATATAATATCGTGAAGAGTTGTGGATTGATTGAGAGCTTGAATTTCAAGTAAGGTAGACCAATACTTCAACATTCTCCGCAAACTGGTGGCTTTAACAATGCACACCTATAATGCTGTTGAAATTTCAACTTGATCGAGAAAGTTGAATCAAGAAAGATTTAACTTTTACAACAAATTTTTGCACCAAGCACAAAAACACCCAAATGAACTGAACTAAGATTATTAGATTTGTCTATAATATCAAATTTCTCTAGTAAAATAGTAAATTTCAATTAAGGGGAATGTGAGATCTCCCAGCAAAAAAAAAAAAAAAAAAAAAGATAAAAGACATAGTTTATTATATAGATTAAAACTAAAGAAGAAGAAGAGGTTGCTCTGATAAAGAGGTCAGGTAATAGCCTGTTGAGCACACAGAAAAAGAAAATCAAGAGAAAGCAAAAGAGGAGAGAAAAACTTGAAAGTGACAAGAGATGTTTTTTCTGGCCACAATGTGACTTTACATTGTTAGAATTTTTATGTAGGCTAATACTAATTATGAGTTTATTTTAATTATTTATAAAACGAACTGAATAATATAGTTTACTGATTAGGGGTAAACCCAATTAAAATGTGATCACTTGAGTTATGGGTTTGTGACACCTTTTGTGGGCCGATATGGAAGACGGTCAGTGTAGG